>VWZN01000699.1:0-33011 GCA_013396955.1 Regulus satrapa | reverse complement strand
TTTTTTTTTTTTTTTTTTTACTATATGTGTTGCTACATATATATATATATAAAATCGAAATTACTCTTTAAATGGTTTTAAAAACTATTACTTGAAGTACCTAAATGCTGCATTTCAAGCAAGATTTTTTCTAATTAAAAAGTAAAATTAATACTTGAGAAAATTTAGTCAAACTTCTCATATAACCTAGAGTGTGAGGTCTGTATGTGTATTTTAAAAAAATATTATTCTTGAGAATTAGCTGTATGCATTAAGACTGCCATTACTAATAGTAGAATTGAGAGATTTACAGAGCATTTCTTACCTTTATTTTAAAGCTGAACAAAATATTGAATGCTCAAGAACTTGAGAGTGAGAAGAAAGGGAAAAAAATCCATGATGAGCATCTTTTCATTGTGACACATCAAGGTAAGTGGAGGAGTGCAGTGGTGGTTTGCCAGCATTTTTGCCACAGGGAGTTATTTGGTGCTGTCACATGCAAGACACGATTTGTTTTCATTTTAGACAATAGCACAGCAGTAGCTCTGTCTTTCATCTGTTCTTGTATTTGCATATATTCACATATAAATTGTAAGGCAGTAAGAAACTCTGTGCTTGTGAAGCCATAAGTATAATCTCTGGATCTGGTAAACCAAGAAGATATGGATGGTTTTATTCTTAGAGAAATTGAGGTGGTGAAAATCTTGGTGTCATCCAAGCATCAGGCTGCTATGCAGGTTATTGTAGGCAAATTTTGTGTGCTGCCTTGCGCCTCCTCTGAAATGTCAGTTTTTACCATCTAGAATCTGTCTAGAAATCAGCACACCAGTTAGCCACTCCCTAATGCCCATATCTGCCTGTTTTTCAGACCTGGCCTGGTGATATTTTCTATTATTGACAGAAAATATTCATTGTAAGCAGGTGTGGAATTAGATTTTATTGAAGTATCAGATCTGGATTTTCTCTTTCCTCCTTTTGTAATGAACTATCTGTAGATCAAATATCTGATGTGTAAAACATATATTAAAACATTCTGTCAGTATTCTCAACTCTAGATTATTTTGTCTAATATAGGTAAAGGACAGAACACTGTAGCAGGTATGTGTCAGCATCTTCTTGTGCACTGGCAGTGTCAGTGTAGGCTATTAGTTTCAAATCAACATGTAAGAATTTTTCTTTCTTACTGAGAAAGAACAAAGTAACTTTGAAGTTGATGCTAAGAAGTGTCTTTCTTGTTGTAGCATATGAACTGTGGTTTAAGCAGATATTGTGGGAAATGGACTCTGTGCGAGTGATCTTTCAAAATGGTCACGTAAGTTAAAAACTAATATTAATTTTGAGAAAATCCAGCCCTGATTTTCTCTTGCTTCCTGCCTCTCAGTCTGATATACTTGAGTTTACTAAAGCAACATGTTCTTTCTTTTCAATCTTTAGAAATAGCATCAGAAGACCAAATAAAATTTGGCTGAGTGGCTCTTATATCCTGATAGGGTTTTTGATCAGCAAAATCTTATTTCCTCCTGAAGTATGCCTTTTGTGTAGATCACCTTCCAAGGAAAATTTCATTGGCCAAAATGCTCTCATACTCTCTTGGTAGTGCTGGGCAACTGCAGAAGCTAAAGCTGGAAATATTCTACTGCAGAAAAAGCAGAAGGCTCACAGGTCTTTTTATGTTGAAAAGTAATTTCTGCCTTTGTTCAGTTTCTGAAGTCTTCATGCTATCTCCTTCCATCCAATATCTGCTGGGGAGATATTATATGAGGAGAACTCATTTTCTGATTGTGTAATAGTAAATCCAATAGAGAAGCAAGAATCCAAAGCAGTGTAATACTGTATGAGAATTTCTGAAAATCACAAATATAAGCAAATCTTCACATTTGTCCAAAGCTAAACACACATTACAACAATAGGCAAAAATGGAAAACTCTTGAATTGATACTACATCTACAGAAAAATCTGACTGCATGCAGTTTGAGAAATACCTTGAGTACATCATTAACATCTGTCTATGAAGAAAATTTCCAATTACACCATATTGAAAGAAGCAACCCTGTTTTCATAAGGTCCAATGAAAATATTCTCTGTTTTCCAATATGTTCCTAATTTCATTGGCCTTTTAGTTTAATATTTTATCAAATTATAACTGACCATAATCAGTTCTTAAAAAGATTTTTTTTTTTTTTTGGTGAAAAATTGAGCCTTTGCTTGTAATCAGAATTTAATGTCAATGCTAAGGTCATGTACATAGACAGGCAATTAGGGAAATTATTATCACCTGCCATTTTTTATAGTTTGATATTTCCTGGTTGCAGCCCAAATTAAAAAAAAAAAAATAAATTAATCCCCTTGAAAGTGGAAGGAATTTTAGCAGACTTCTCTGCAGGCAAAGTGTTTAACTTAGTGGAAAAAAAGAACTTCTGTGTTTTACGTTCCATATTTTCTATTTCCCACCAGATGTAGTCTTTTCTCTTCTCTGCTGGCTAATGCATATTCCTGATGAATGTGTTTTAGATGTGCCCTCCTGATGTGGCTGTCAGATTATTTTGCTTCTCAACTTCTAAGTAATTTCCATACCTGTCTTATGGCTTGTAGACTAGAACAAGAACAGAAATTAGTCTAGAAGTAATTAAAATAGAAAGTATATAATTTTCATATTATATAATATTAAGTTACAATAATATTGGAATTATTATGGATTATACATTATTTTGCTTTAAAATTTAATTGTACTTTTGTTCTAGTCAAAAACATTGAAAAGGAAAAAAACCTGTATGATAGGCCTACCTGCAATGTAACATCAGTCAGAAAAAAAAAAACCTGATCTCAATCTGAAAATTAGAGTTTTGGTTTTAAGTTAAAACCAGAGTGCTCTGTTCCATATGAGATTCTGCCTCTATGGATTTCACATGGGAAGGATGTGGGAACTGTAGTGATGTACAACAATGAAAAGTCATGAAATAACTAGGTAGGATCTAGACAAAACATCATTCTGGGTATGATCTTTATTTTTTCTGCAGGTAAGAGATGAGAGGAACATGCTGAAAGTTATTACTCGGATGAACAGAATTTCACTGATTCTGAAATTACTTGTGGAACAGTTCTCAGTTTTGGAAACTATGACTGCACTGGATTTCTTTGATTTCAGGTAAAGACTTATTCTTCCTCCACAGCAATCCACGAGCTGGTAGTTTCTATCCTTAGAACTGACTGTGAATTTTGCATGTGTGCTGGTGTCCGTCAGCAAGCTGAGAGCTCACCTTGGAGAGGCAAACATGGCATTAGAGTGCAAGGGCCAGTTATGAAATTGACCCTGACTGTGAGTCCAGCATGTCCTGCAAAAAAGTACAAGTGAGTTGTTGACGCTTTTGTGTAGGGTGCTGCTGACTGGATTCAGGGTCAAAAGTTAAACCAGCAGAAGCAACAGAAATAGCTCATGGTTCTGCTGGCAATTTAGCTGAAACTCAGCACTGCAGATTGAAGTTTTGTTCTATGGTAAATCATGGAAGTGCTTGGGGGAGAGGCATGCACTCTGTCTAGATTATCAAACAAGTATTTCAGCTGTCTGGGTTTGCATGGTGTTGCCTTGGGTCTGCAGTGCTGGAGGCTTCAAGTGGCTGAAGGAAGCACTGCTGTCCCTTGTCCTTTTCCCTCAATAACTACTACTGTCCAGTAGCAGCTCAGTGTGTTGCTGAGCTGGATGGTGCCTCTTCTGCCTTCTGCTCAGGCTTTCTCTGGCGTCCTTTGGCTTGTCTCACCTCTCCCATGGCATTTCTTTCACTTCCCTCACCATATCTAGGTCCTGCTGTCACCCTACCATGTGTTACCGCTTCACCGTCTTCCTTCCCTCTTCTTCTCCTGCTTGTGGCACTTGTGCATATCTGTCTGCCTTGTGACCTCAGTGCCATCCAGCATCCCATTCACTTCTGTATTTTGTTATGCTTTCCCTTCTATCTTCTAGTGTTCTCTATTTAAAAGGGCAGGAAACTACAATTTTTCTTCACTTGTTTGAATCTAGCATTACACTACAGCAGGGGAAATCCATGGGCTAATCATCTGTTTTGATCCATACTTGCTTCAGCTTTTCAACCACATACTGTCATTTGATAAGTAAACATAAGATTAAACCAATGATGTGTCTCCATGAAATCTTGAACTCGCAATTCAAAACGCATTACACTTATCTAACAATGTGTGATTTCAGGTTACTTTTATTAGCAATTGTTCTTTAGCGTGGTCTTGAGATTCCCATAAATGAAACCCTCAAAGAAAACCCACTGGAAGTTTTTCTGAGCATTATTGTACTCTGTAGAATAAGGCAAGATACAATATTGCTCATATATTTATTGCACGTATAGATTATTATATGTAATAGTATATAGGAATTATGCTGTATATCAGGAGTGTTTAAAATGCATTCATTGGCACACTATTGCTGTGAAAATTTTTGTAACAGCTTTTTGAGGTGCAGCTGCATGATATTCACTAACATTGCCTCCTGTACATCACATGCACAAAGCTGCCATTTCAAAGTACAAATTCACAGCCTTATCTTTGCAATATCTGTGTCTGCACAATACAGAACTAGAAAATGAGATTATGTTATACCTACACTATAATTGCATTAAAATGTCATTTTTTTTTTTTTTCCTTTTCCTAAATGCAGTCATATAAAAAAGTCCTCAGATAGCTATTTGATATACTTGAATTGATATTCATGTGAAATATGGGGGTTTTTTGAAAACAAGAGAAATCCACCATTGTAAAATAACATCCTGCATTTTTGTATCTTTTCTTCTGTTCCCAAAGATACCACCTAAGCCCAGCCTCGGGTTTTCAGAGCCTGCAGTTTCGCTTGCTAGAGAACAAGATTGGTGTACCCCAAAGTCTGAGAGTCCCTTATAACAGAAGGCATTACCGTGATAACTTCAAGGGACAGGATCGTGAGCTGCTGCTTCAGTCAGAGCAAGAACCAACGCTACTGCAACTTGTGGAGGTAACAGCGTCTGTCTTGGACCTTGCTTCCTTTTCCCCCATCTCCCAAGAAATTCTTCGTTAGTGTCAGCGACAAGTTGTCCTACCTTAAGAGAAGCAAGAATGTTGGCACATTCTCTGTCAATTGTGTTTTGGATTCTTGACACATTTGGCAGGAGAGTTAGTCGTTAGCAAGCATATTGATTTTGCACAGCATCTCCCTTTTGTCTGAAAATTCTGGCTGCTAAACTGGTAAATTGCATTGTGGAAGAGTGAGCTAAGAATGTAAATGCACTGTTTCATTTGCGCTGTTTGTTTTTCATGACTGAAAGCCCTTTCGGGAGGAAAATTTTAAAAACAGTCCCACTGTTAGTGATGGCTATTAGAGAGGTTAAAAACTATAGATAACTCGTGTTCCTTCTGAGACTTTCCATTACTATTGTGGAATAACTTTGTGGAATAACTCTTGTTTTTATGAAATTTATTTTAAATATATCCTGAGAACAAGATAGCTTCTATCTTCCAACATTGGCCATGCAATCTGGAACCATTATGTGGGTGTAAATCATCCATGTGGACATGCTGAATGTAGCAATAAGCACTCCTGCAGGATACTAAACCACAACTGTAGTAGTAGAATTTATGTTGCTATAACTTGTAATTCTAGAATAATGCAGTTGCATTGTTACTGTTTGAACACATTATTATTACTACTACTACCACTATTACTACTATTATTATTTAAAGGCATGGCTGGAAAGAACTCCTGGACTTGATGCAGAAGAATTTGATTTCTGGGGACAATTTGAAGAGAATGTTTTAAAAGGTCTAGAAGAGGAATTTGCCTTGATACAGGTATAAATTTTACTCTTGAACTACCTATAAGCAAAGACATCTGGCAAAATGATATTCTGATATAAATTTAATTTTTAATTGACTCAAAGTTTCTCACTCACTTCACTTAACCTTCATCAGTCTCTGTCTGCCAGAAGCAGAAAGCATTTTAAATTCTTCAGGAAATAGGAATATTTTTAAAAAAATTGACATCTGAGATGATTTACAGCATGAGATATATGGATGACTTGGATTGCAAAAGGGATGAATTAGTATAAATGGAAGGGCTAAAGTTGATTTTACTGAAGCTACAAATTCCCCTTTAGTTAATACTTGCATCTACAATCTAGGCCCTCAAACTGTGGATATGGAATGCCACTATTAACAGCCCATTTATGTTTAACAGTACACAGCAATTTGTTGCTATGTGATCATTTGAATTACACTGGCAGATAAGCATCAGAAAAACCCTATTTTAAAACTTCAGCTTTAAATAACATGTTATTTTTTTTTTCATTTTTAATGAAAAAAAGAATAAGCATTTATCAACTTCCTGAGAATATCTATTACTAAGTTATCTAAACTTTTTTTATTTATAATTTTCTTGCCCACAGCTCTGCAAGAATGTAATTTTTTCCCTTGAAAACAAATAAATCAGACTTCAAACAAATTATGATTAAATTTTGAAGGCCTCTAGACCAAAAATCGTGATAAATTGCCAGTTTGTTTGAATATTCATTTATCTGAGTTGGGTTTGAATCTATTTAATTGTACATTTCTTGATAATTGTACTTTTCAAAGGACAGTGACTCATGTATCTTACTTGAAAATACAGTTCTTACATCTAAGATGCAAGCGTCAGAGTATTTATTTAAATAAAAGTTGCATGAGTCATTCAAGTGCTTAATTTTCCGTTGAATTCTAAAACTTGTCTTTATTTTACATACCAAAGGCCAAAGAAGAATCAGAAGAGAAAGATGACTTACTGTCTGAATTCCAAAAACAGAGAGACGTGTTACTTTCATTATTTGATGAAAAACGCCACGAACATCTGCTCAGTAAAGGTAGATTTCATCACCATATGTCAATATGACTTCATATGTTTCATAAATGTTATTTATAAATGTTTGCTATAGCATTGAAGTTTCAGGAGAACCAGCAACAAACAAAGGATATTTGTATTTTGCAGGAGAGCGACGACTGTCCTACAAAGCACTGAAGGGGGCCTTGATGATCTATTTTTACAGGTGAGGTTGCTGGATGTGTCTTGGATGGGGACTGGCAGGAGGAGAGGTGAAGGTTAAGAACAGCATTACAGGTTGAGTTAGGCTGGAATGGGCTGTGGGAAGCAAATCCATTTCAGCCCTCCATGGGAACTCTGATTGCTCAGACACAGCTCGAAGGTCAGACCAGGCTGCTCTGAGCCATGTCCAGCTGAGCTCTGAATATCTTCAAGGGTGGAGGTTGCACATCCCCTCTGGGCCTTGTTCTACCTGTCCTAGAAACATCTGGAGTCCTTGTCAAAGTTCAAAAAATAAAGAGGCACATCAAGACTAACACAGCAGAAGCATTTGTTAAAATATCTACTAGATATTCCAGTACCAAGTTAGAAAAAGTATGATTTAAGTCACTAAGCACTGGTGAAATGCAATTTAGAAAAATAGAGCTTATGCTGAGAGGTCTCACTGTCTTTTCTTTCATTTTCCAAGGGAGGAGCCTCGTTTCCAGGTTCCCTTTCAGCTTCTTACCTCCCTTATGGATCTCGATGTGCTCATGACTAAATGGAGGTGTAAGTTTGACTTTTTTGACTGTGACACTCCCTCTTTTAGTTACAAATAAATTGTTCTGTCTCTGAATTACACCCAGTCTTAGAATTGAGCTTTGGAGTTCATGTTTTAGGGATGGCTTCTTGTTTGTACTTCAGCTAAGAGGAAAAGATAAAGAGCTGTTTCTGTGATCATTAGATCATACATGGGTATATCTACCACTTCTATGACTTGCTTTAAATCTACTGTATTATTTAAGGGACAGGTATTCATTTTTCAATGTATCTCAAAAAGCAATAATGACGTGTCTTTATAGACAAACATTCCTTCTGCCTCCTTTCCTATCTAGACATACGTAAGTGAATGTATAATTCTGTATTAGCAGAGCATAGTAACGTGTAATAATTAGTGCGTTTGCTCTGAATTAAAAATATTAATTGACTGAAGAATGGCAGAATTAACTCCTGCAATGCTGAAGACCAAACAGTCCTGTATCCCTGTAAAGATCTCTGAATGACCTTTATTCAGTGTGACTCTTTAGTTATTAAATACTGAACACGTGCCATTTTCTCCTGTTTTATCATTTAGATAACCATGTCTGTTTGGTGCACAGAATGATTGGCAGCAAGGCTGGCACCGGAGGCTCATCAGGCTACCACTACTTGCGCTCAACAATGAGGTAGAAATGACTTCTTTCCCCTGCAATAATTACAATTGCCCTGCAATATTACCTGCAATAATGCAGTTCATAAATACTGTAATGCTGGCAAGACATATTTCAGAAGGCTCACTGCAGACCAAGGGGCCCCTGACTTTCTTCTTGGACTCTAGCATCTCCCCTTGCTTTTTGTATATTTATTTATCAGTGACATATAAATTCCAAGCCTTCTAGAGCAAAAAGAACTCTTTTTGATCATTAGTGCAAAATGCCATCTATAATTCTCAGTTTGTCCAGGCCTTAGTGCTGGCAATAACACTAACCCTGCATTGTTTAGTCTGTGTGCCAGCTAGCCCCAGCTACTGCACAACCGAGTTTATTTATTCCCTAGCGTGACCTCTAACTGCGCAACCTCCTTACAAAGAGGATCTTCTTAGAGCTTCCTTCTCAAAGAGCCGTGAACCATGCAGTGCTGTGAGCAACCAGTGGAACAGAGGGCAGAGAAAAAAGCAGATGCTTAGACAGATGTTGAGGACTGAATGGCCACTGTCTTTTCTAGAAAGCTCTCTCACTCTTGCTTAATGTCAGGTTAACGTTACTGTTCCTAGATAAATTCTACTAGAGATCACACCCTATGGACTCTGCATTTTCAGAAGAAAGATGTTACTGTAAATCCCTATTAAGCCTAATCTTCTGTGCCCTAAAAAGTTAGGATTGGATTCTTGCTCTGTAATATTCAGGAGGGCTAATGCAAGGAATCCTGTTATTTGCATGAGAAAGAATGATTACTGAGGATTTAGAAATTTTGGTCTTCTATGCTGATGGAATTATTGTTCCAATTGTCTTTTTCAGTGACAGATACAAGGTGTTTGTGGATTTGTTCAATCTTTCAACATTTCTAGTGCCAAGACACTGGATACCAAAGATGAACCCTAGCATCCATAAATTCCTTTACACAGCAGAATACTGTGACAGCTCCTACTTCAGCAGTGATGACTCTGACTAGCCTGCCTTTCTAGGCTGGTTGCTGTAAAGAACTTCCTGACTTTCCCCTTGAGCGGTGTTCCCAGCCATTCCCACAAAGAGTGTGGGTGTGTAAATATGTATTTATGTACGACGGCTTTGTGAATAGTAAAACTGGCTTGTGGAAGAAATTAATTGGTTGTAGAAAAAGTAAATCTGTATTGAGGTAGCCTATGTTAAGAGTAAAATGATATCCAAAATTTAACCCAATGACCAATTTAACTCTTAGGTGGCTTCTTAAAGCCTACACCTAGAGAAAGGGAGAAAATTACACATGGTTATTATGATCATGACTTATTTGTACATATTTTTGTATTTGCTTGTTTGTCTAATGGCTGTTACTAATTTATGTCGAGTTGAGGATCTAATCAGTCTCATCACTCTCGGAAGAATAATTTCTGAGCTCTACCAGAATTTCAGAAGGAATTTTGGGTTAAAAGTTTCAAAAGCTACATTCAAAAAAGTAACTCCTGAATCTATAGAAACCAAACCACCCTGAACTTAAAATACATCAAGAATCATGCTGCTATCTCTTCACATGTGAATGTAAATCCCTTACGTAGAAATACTGTTAAAAATAGGAGATATAAGTACTTACTTTGCATTTCAAATAAAGCAGTATTAAAGCTCATCTTTTGTTAAGTCTTCTTCTAAACGATAAAGTTCAAACAAGAGTATGACAGGCATTTAAAGTGATTTTTATTCAAATTGCTGTACAGTAAAAGGCAACTCTGGCTACAGAACATTGATAAAGCAGTGTCATCTTCTCATTAAATGGACTCTTGTCTTTTTAAGTGCTTCCTTTGGAAAGACACAAACACTGTAGGCTGGAATTTCTGGTAAGTTCTCTCTACCACAGCACTTCAGGCACTTATACCTGGCAGTAGCACCTCAAAAACCCTGGAGGCACGTCAGTGTTTCATGTTGTTGTGAGTACATTACTCTTATCCGTGCCCATGAGGGACTTTGTTTTCCAGTTATGGAAGTGTGCCATCTGTTATTTGTAGGCTAGACTACACCACATTCAGAGTACAGAAGATGTCACAGTTTTCAGCCAAGTAAATTCAGTAAGTAGCAAAAGCCCAAATAAAGAAACATCACATTGGTCTTCCTTCCATTTAAAATAATGATAATTAGAAGGACTAAACCAGAAACATTTAAAAATAGACAATTATAAATACTCATTGCATTTGTCATAAAAAGGTTAAAAAAAATCTAATCTAAAAACACAGTACAGTAATTGGGTGCAAAAATTACATAATTGCTTCAATACTTTTCATAGTAGCCCTTCTTAAAAGATACAGGCAAAACATTCCATGCGAAAAATTCAGACCATTTTAGAATTACATGTTTCATTGTGAGTTCTGTTTTCATTTGCCCACAGCTGCAGTTTCACAGCTCAGCAAAGCTGGAACACCTTTTTATTACCAGCAAATCCCACCTGTGAGTTCAATTAATGAGGGAAATTTATATTTACTCATTTTATATATATCAGATATATTCTGTAATTGACTCATGATTCTTCTTATATTCAAATAACTTCAAAGATATGCTTGTGCTCATATCAATATATCTATTATATAATTTTTTGATCCAAATTCCTTCTTATTTGTCATAATTTCTTTCCTTTAAAAATTTTTCTATGGAGTAGTATTCAACACCTGGATAAAGCTTACATTTGAGGCTTCAGTCCATCTTTGTAGCTTGTATTTGTCTACTCTGCAGTAGAGTCTTCTTACTCCATGAGAAATTTGGCATTCAACACAAATTCCAAATAAAAACATTTTTTAAAAATTCAGCCAGGAGTTGCAGGAATTGTCCTTAGAGCCATCTCTTATATTTGAAAATGGTGTTTTATGAATTATATCTTCATACACAGTGTCTGTCCTCATGATACTTGTGGTCTTTGACCAGTTGTAGAAGCCCAGAGAAATGTCAAACAAATACTGCTGAAACTGTATCTGCTATACCTAGAAATGACATAAAATCTGGTTTTAATAAATACTTAAGTGGAGACTTCCCAGAATCATATTCATATAATGCCCTCTCCCCTCCGTGCCGTGACAGTAGAAATCCAGAGAATCATCTGCAACCCTTTTATTTCCACCTTGCCTGGCACTGTGTATAGATGAAACCTAATTTCCTCCTTCCTCTGCTTTTGTGTACAAAATTTTATATTCTGGTGGTCTCACAGCACCTCTAAATCAGAAGATATCTCTGTGGAAAAAGGAACAACTGTCCTTTGCTGAACTGTTCTGGTGTGGTACACTACAGAAAATCTGAAAGATCCTGCTTTTGAAAGAACAGGTTTTGAAAATAAGACATCTGTTCTCACTGCATCTCAATAATTGACTTGCTTTATCATTGCTTCTAAATTTCTCTTTCTAAACGGTTTATACAACAACAGTAAGAACAAAGATTCAGTAACACGAGAAGGCTATGATTAGATACATTATTCTGATCTCTACTAAGTGCAGGCAAACTGGATATTGTCTATTTTTCATGTGCAGAAGGCTTAGGTGATCTAACACCTCTTGCACTGACTGAGAGCTACTGTAAAACACACAAGGAAGGGCAAGCCAACGGGTTACTCTAACACATAAAATTACAACAGATACACAACCCTTCCTATCTAATGGAAATATTCCACCAATTTGGCTCAGCAATCTGATGACAAACCAGAGCTTGACCTGCCTTACCTCCATACCTAGCAGAAACCAGGTATTTAATGCTACAGGAATCTCTTGAAAACAAAGAAAAAAATTCATGCAAACAACAATAGGGCAGGAGATCGAACTAGCACTGAAAAGATAAATCTCTGTCTTAGAAGAAAAGCCACGAGCAGGGTACACAATTCCCAGGTAGATTCACTTTTCATATGTTAGCTAAACTGAGCCCAGAGATAATGGCACCCCCCAGACACTGCTGCAGCTGTTTCAGCTACAGGGAGTACAGCAATGGCACCTACCTGCAGCCATCATACATGGCTGGATATTTTACAGTCCAGTTACCTCTGCAGGGTAAGGGATGACAGTCCCATGATTATGAGTTTTGTCTTGTACAGCTTTGCCTTTTACACGATGCTTTTCAGTCATTCAACATGGCTTGAACAACTTCTTTTTTTTCCATCTGGACTTGTTTAACATCTTTTAAAGCACAGTAATGATTTGTACTGCCTGAGGATCCCATTATATCACTTTTATGTTATTATATATATTATATTGTAATCATATCAATTTGTTATAGCCACTGATAAACATATCCTAGCCCATGGGCTTTAGCACTTAGTTTTTGTCAGACTTACCACAGACGTTGCTGCCCATCTTAACATGAACGTAGCCATCTATTCCCCACGTGGGGCCCCAGGAGTTCTGTACAATCCAGTAAGGGATGCTGCCTGGAAGAGACATTTCATGAACAAGAGACAACACGGCACTCGGGAAGCTTTAGCCCCCTAACACTCCACAGAGTTCATGAGCATTTCAGTATGCCACATGTTGTGATGCTTTGATGATAGAGGCCAGCGAAACCTACTGTTGTTCACACAGAAAACAGAGCTAATATTCTGCTAGGGGAAGACTGGACATGGGCTCTTCTAGCATAAAGACACACACAGCCATGGTCTTGACTTTACAAGGATGAAGTTCCACAGAACTGAATAAGCAATGACAAAAGGAGCTTTTCTTCTGGCTGATGTGAAGATGATGTGATGAACTTCACAGAACTGATGTGACACCAAACCCAATAACTTTTCAGAACTGATGTGACATCAAACCCAGTAACTTCCAACAGAACTGGATTTTTAATCACCTGTCGCACAAAAAGGCAAGCTGCAAGTAAAATAAACCTACTGTGCTGAAGTTTAGCTGGTGGAAACGCACCTGTTCTGTCAAAACCAGTGATAAGAACAGCATGGTTTGCTCTTCCACTGGAGCAGTGATATTGTATGACTCCACCGAGATAATCCTGCCAGCTAATGGCATCGACTGTCACTGCCAAAGGGCCCCAGCTGACAAGCACCCTCATCATTTCCTCCTCTTGACCACTGCAAAAGAAGTGAGTAAAAATACCAAGTTACTTAAGTTAACAGACTAAAGTGATTAGAGTGATTGTAATCTGCTTGTTAAGAACAGTTTAAGAATCAAATAATTATAAACTCTTTCCTCCAAGTTCTGTGTGTCAGGTAACACACAACAGTAATTATGTATTTCATATACTACAACACAGTGATACAAATATAGGACACACAAACTATGGGACCGTAATCATATCCAAACACATAAAGCTATTAAAAAGCAGCAGGTTTTTAGGTCAAGCCAGTGGGCAATGGAGAGCACTTTTTGTACATACTTTTTGTACATCACTCTTCTCAATCATAATGGTCTGAACAAACCATTAGTCTGTATTAGAATTTCCCACTGTTTTTTAAACCTACAGAAGTGCCTCTTAGCATAATAATACATTAAAGTATGTGTCTCAAACATATCAAACCACAGGAAATTTCCACTATCATATATTTATCCTTAGCACCCTCATACAGTTTTATTTATCTAATATACTGGAGCAAGAATTTTTCATCACTGCCTGATATGCTCACTAACTAAATTTCACAAATACAGTATGGCAAGATATGATTGATTTTTGTTATTAATCTCTAGAAGTAACAAACTTCCTAGTCAGAAAAATACTTCTTGTTTTTATTCAGTAGCTATACTGATAAAAATCAGAAATGAAGTTTCTTCACACAGAAACCTAAAAAGCTGAAGTTCTTACAGAGTTCAGTTGACAGCACTGTTTCTAAAGTCAAGGGCTGGAGAGGATATGGGTAGATATGTCAATGTATGAGTACTGAAGTAATTGAAAGCTTCCTAATTTTTTCAATAAACCTCAGTTACTATTGGTAGGATTTACTGTTTCTGACAAAAGCAGTGTAATGCTCATACATTAAAAACTGTAACTGACTCTATGTTCCAGTCTATACCAGTTTAAATGCCATAATTTCAAGACACAAATTTTCTCCTCTGAACAGGCTTGGTGATAGCAGTGTTGAGTGGATCCACTGTGGCAAGCCTTAACTCTCCAAGATGTTATGCATTAATCCTTCTCCAGCACACAGCTACAGAACTGATGCAATCAACCTCACAACCTCTGTCTGGTTAACGTGCTATTCACTCCACCTTACTCCCAACTGCTGAGCACAGAAGGAAAAGTACAGCAAAAGAAAAGAATTAATAATAGCTACCTGAAGTCATATGCAGCAAATCCTGTTATTGAAACTCCAAAATCTGAGCGCTCAAAATAATGGCACAGTCCTGTTTGAGCTTTAAAAGTGTATTCTGAGTCTCTCACGAGTTTTACTTTTGTCTGCAAAAAGGTAATTGAGTAAGAATTTAATTCATTTGACTTTACTACTGTGCAGCTTAAGACATATAGAGAATGACCACATAACCCACTCAAAATTCAGTGTGCACTGGGCAAGATTAGAAGAATGCCACATTGTGAAGTAAGTATTTACTATCTCTGGTTTCCTTGTTCACTGAACTTCAGAAGAGATTCTGAAATCCTTAAATAAGAAACTAAATTTAAAAGGCATCTCTGGTTTAAACTATCCTCATAAGCAATCCTGTCAGTTTCAAGGCACAGCTACTCATGCAGCTCATTCCTGAACTATCCATTCCCTTCAAATGATTTCCACACACAAAGCTATACTCTCCTTGGGACAGTTCAAGAAGCACAAGAATCCCAAAAAGTTATATAAAATACTGAAAAATCCAATTCTGTTCTCAGCATGTAATTCTCTTGCTAGTACAGTATGCATCAGCCTTTTACCCTCTCCATGTCTTCTGTAATAGAGCATGTTTATGACAGTGACTTCTTTAGCCTAATTAATTTGTGGTTCCTCTGCTGCCAAGTAAGAGGGAATTTTGCTTCAGAGGAATAAAGGTGAGTATCCTTTGTTCTTGATATTCAAACTTAAACAAGTTATCTAGACCGTTTTTAGCCATGAGTATATTACTCTTCAGGGGTAGAATTACACTTTGTTAAATTTTGGGGTTTTTTAAAATTCAAAAAGTGAAATAATTATTTTAATATTTTTGTAATTCAGCCTGAGAGACTGCTTTTTATTTCAAAGATATTAAAATGTTTCTGTTTACCTACATTATTAACATACATTTTGAATTTTTAATGAAATGAAATGTGTGAGCAACAACTGAAGTAGAAATTTTGAATGCATTTTCAATGTTTTGGGTGGCAAGGGAAACAAAGGTAAATGCAGTTCATTTAATTTTGAGGTTTTCCACAGACACTTGTACATAATTTTAGAGTGTTAGCAACAGAAATTACTGAAATTTGAAAACAGAAAATGCTTCCTTTTCCCCAGATGCTGGTGCTTTAAATCCTCAAAATGCCATATGCATAGGTAGCTCTGTTTACACTGCTAATGCATGCCTGCAAATGAATTCAGGAACATTATTTTTTTTGTCTCTGTGGACTGATTTGTTATGCTCACAAGAACATATATGGACCATAAAGTTCCAATCAAATTTCAATTCTGCTTGAATTAATTCTCTCTTGGTTCCAAGTTAGACAAATAAGCATACATACATGTACACAGATACCCATGTGTCACACACACATAGATTATTAAAAAAAACCCTCCCCAGTACATTTCACCTTCCCCACCACTTTTTTTTTATTTTTATTTTTCCAGTAAATAAGGATGCTAACAGAGCAGCTGATGAAGTTTTTTGGGGCTTTTTCAGAGTTTCCCACCTGGTTCAGCCAGCTCAGAGCGCTGACGGTGGATCCCCCGTTGCAGCCGTAGTTATTGTACGAGCAGTCAAGAACCTGCTGCACGCTGAGCTCTTCCAGGATGTTTCTTTTAATTGCATAGGCAGCCTCTACGCCACCTACAACGCTGAAAGCCCAGCAGCCTCCACACTGAGAGAGAGAAAAGGGAAATGGCAGAGAAAGCAAAAGTCAGCTTTGTCTTTGAAGCCTGGTATGAGAGTCTTCAATGCTCTTCATTTAGTACATCACCCTTGAACTCTGTTTTTAAGGCAATAATAAAGAAATGGCATCATCGATTTAAAATGCTAAACTGTTTTTCACCCTATATTGCTCTCTGAGTGCTAGAAATGCCTTATGGGTGTCTCATTTTAAGGGCTCCTTCCTGATGCATTTTTGTTCTTGACGATAGGTCTGAGGATGCTTTTTGCTGTGAGAGACCTATTTTCAAAAAAACCAAAAAAAGCCCCAACAAACAAACAACAAAAAGTGGCCTCAGGATGAAATTAGTTTTTAACCACATTAGTAAGTTTTTCTAGAATTTTGTAGAAACAGATTACAGTTTAAGGAATGGTAAAGTGAAATGAAACATAATAGAAAAAAATATTAGACAGTAGCAATTCATACTGCAATTCTAGGCTCTTTGAACTGTGACATTTAAAATAAGCAGCAGAATTTATTCCTCACAAGGTCCTATGTGAAGCATGGAAAGGAGACACTGGGGATTGAACAGCTTGTTTCTTACCAGTGACCATAACCACTTTGGGATAAACTGTAATTGTGTGGGCTCTGGTTACTGTCCTATCATGAATGCATCCCCTGAGGAATTGACTGGTAAAGATGTGGGTGTTCACCAGCCAAGAGGATTCAGTCATGGGAGAAACACAACAGGAAAGGATCTATACCTCTCCAGGTGGGATGAGGTCAAGTTCTGAACTTATCTTGGCTCCTTGAGAAAAATACAAAACTCACACGGTGCAAAATACTTGGAGATTCAGTTAACTAGATCAAAAAATACATCATAGTTTCTAAGTGCACACTTCTACACTTCACTCTCTTAATTCTAACACCTCTTTGCACAAAATGCTACGTGACTCTGTGTCTGTCCAACCGGCCACTCTGGTGCCAGGGCTCCAAGGAGCCTTCAGGCAGAGCTGGTCACTGCAAAACCCTCCCTGTGCTCTGCAGCCTACCTGCTGAGAACCAGGAATGGAGAACTCCAGGACTTACTGTCTGCTGGTTCCTCACTTCCCCAATGACTTTCTTGTCCCTCCAGTCAAACTTCTTTGGCAGAGGCTTTTCCTTCCCCTTTGGCACTTTTCTGTAGCTGGGAAGTTTGTGAGGCATGCTTCTCAAGTAAATAGCTAAACACAGAACACAAGCATCTTTAAATCCATGAACAAACAAATAAAAATCCCACAAACAACTTTACTAGAATTCACAGGTAAATTTGATCTAGAGTTACAACCATGAGATTGTATCTCTTTCTACAATCCATAGAAAATTAATGTATTTTAAAATAAATGAATATAAGTATTTCTACAGTTTCAAAAAGAACAGAAATACTCTATGGAGGGCATGTGGGTAGGAAGTGTGAAGGCTTTTGGTGGTTGAACAATAACCACAGATACTCCATGAAACAAATGCTACTTGAAAATTTCCAAAACATTTTACTTACTTAAGAAATACTTTGTTTTAGCCACGTACAAGGTGAAAATAAGAAGAGAATAAAGATTCTGAAACACCTGCAAGTTGCTGGGTTTTCACTAAAAAATGCTGTTTAATTATTTTAAATTAGAACAAGACGTTAAATCCTCTGATGAATAGAATATGTAACAAGAGACATGAACAGCAAGAAGGGCATCAGACAGATTTTCTAGAAAGAAAAAAAGTATGTCATATTGTTTGAGAAAGCTCCAGCTGTCATTTTGCAGCCATAGACCTCCAGGCACTGTTTGGACTGTAGTCAATTTTGTGCTGGGATAGGGAATATGAACTTACTGGAGAACCCTGTGTATCTTCCTTTTTTCAAAAAAAGAAGAACCCTGTGTAACTTCCTTTGTCCTGTTGTAACTGAAGAAAGCTTTAAAGCACAGTGAGAAGAAAGAAGGAAAACCAGAACTGCCTGAATACTATAACACGTTCAGGCTGTGGGCAATTCAACCTTGCAAGACTACAGAACATGAAGGGGATTGTGGTGTCCTCCAGAAGTACTTACAGTTTGGTACCAGCCATTGTAAATTAGCTGACTATCAGCACGGGAAGAATCTGTAAACGTGAAAGACACAAGGTTCTGGGAAAGAATAAAAAAAATAACAGAAAAGGCATTACAAGAAACCAGAAAATGTACCTTTGAACTCTTCAGGGAACAGGTGAGAAAACTGATTTATTCCATAGACAGCAGTCGTATTATCTTTTGATAATGAATTCAATAATCTAATTCTTTTAGTGCTTTCCTGAAAGAATAAAAAAAAATAATTGTGGGCATTATTAAGTTAGCAGCAGGGACAAAACCACAGGAACAGAAAAAGAAAAGGTTAGCCACAGTAAATGTGAAATTAGAGGTGTTCACCTCCAATTCATCCGGTATCTCTAGCAAGAGTAAAGCCATTAGACTAACTTCAACAGATACCAATAAAGGCATTTGTTAAGTGCAAAAAAATTGACACCAAACAGACAAAAAAAATCAGGCACGCTAAGAACTAAGTCGTGTCAAACCCATCCGGGATCTTTTTTTGACAGCGCAACAAACCTCGGGGTTGAGAGGTGCGCCTAAAGGTCTTCAGACACGAGTTAACCCCATCACTTCGCGTCTTGACGAAGCCGAAGCACAGCACCACGACCTGGAGGCCTCCCCGCCTCCTCCGGCGGCCGGCGGGACCCGCGGGGCTGGCGCGGCACTGCGGGAGCGGAGCCCCGCCTGCCCCCGCATCCNAGGCTGCTCCCGCTGCCGCTTCCCGCGGGGCTGGCGCCCGGCGGGGCGGGGCATGAGGGAGCGCCCGCCCGGCCCCGCCGCTGCCGCGCCGGGCTGGGAGAGTTCCTGCGGCTCCTTCTGCTGAGGGCTCTCGGGGGATGCCGCCGGGCCCGAGCTGTGTTTGGGAGCGCTCGGCGGTGCCCGGACCGAGCCGTGTTTCCTAGCGGTGTTTTCCATGTGGAAAACACCTCCCTTGCGCGGGGTTGCAAGGGAAGCGCCAAGGCGTGCTGAGCATTCCGGTGTGGGAGCGCACAGCTGCTTCAGGGTTGAGATTGAGGGTTCTAACACTCAGATTATGGGTTCGTGCGAACCCTTCTCCGAGAGAAGAGTTGGCTGGTAGCCGCGGGCTGGTCAGGAACGCGGGCTGCGGGCTTTAGCGAGGGAAGAAGGCACGGGTGGGGAGAACAGAGCTACCCGGTGCTGCACAGCGCTGCCCGCAGCCCCCGCGTCTCGGTGAGGGAGCCGCTGCTGAAGGAACGCCCGGAGAGCCACCATGACTCTCCTCAGAAGCTGAGGTCGTGCTGGTACTTGAGCAAGAAGGTTAGTAGTAGTGTTCAGCGCTTAAAAGCTCCATTAGGCCTCTAGGTGTTAATATGGAGCCACCTTAGTTAATTTCCATCACCAGGCATTTTTACGCAGTGCTGTAAATAGGATATCTGTATGTTTCAGTTCTCTCTGCTGCCTTCCCACAGGTGAAGGCGCAGGTGCCCTGTCCTGTGGTGCCAGTAGCACCCCTGGTAGCGCTGTGCTTGGGGAACCAAGCTGTGGGCATCACGATCCAGCTTTGCCTTTGCCCTCCTCCATTGGAATGGATGTTGGGAGACTGGCTACGAGAGAAGGCTGTTTATGGCTTATAGCCAGTGTATGGAAGAGCTTCTTAGCAAGACAGGTTTTATTGGTTATTCTGATACGGTTTTTCACTGTAAACACAGGATTGGCATTGGAGATGTTGTCACAATTTGTTACAAACTTGTATTGACAGATTGAGGTCTGGGATCAGCATAGGGACTGAAAAGGATGACAAAAGAATGGAATGCTGAAAGCTTTTTAAGGGTGGTTTGAACCTCAGCAGCCAAATTCTGAGGCACATTCCATCAGACTGTGACTGAGCGCTGAGGCCCTCGTGAGGAGCGCAGCGTGGCAGGAGCGTCCAAGGACACCTTGCTGTGGGCACCGCACCTTCGGGTGTGCTGCTTGTGCGAGGAACAGAGGCCTTAATGCAACAGGCACCTCGTTTTTTTTCTCTTTGGCACACTATAATGGAACAGGAAATAATTTACTTTGCCAGTTAGTGTAAAGCAACGGAAAGTTGCTGAAATTATGCCTTATTTTAAAGCATACTTTTCATTAAAAATTTAAGATTTTCCATCAGTCTATCAAGATCAACTTTCTCTACATTGGCCTGCTGTCCTTGAAATCCGTTGTTCTGGCATTATGATTATCTCAAACTCAATACTTTCCCTGATTTTTAATATATAGTTGTTAAACTTTAAAGCAGCCAACCTAGCTTTAATAGATCAAAGAGATACTATTCCTGCAATTTTTTTGGTTATTATTTCTATAGACTATGCAGTTTTCAAACAGTTTGGATAAGCTGTCTTGTTTTCTGTGTAGACTTCCAGGGTTACTTTTCCCCTGAAACACATGAGGGCAGCAAAGGACTTCTTAAATGTAGTTGCAAACCACCCAGCTTTCATTTTTATTTTAATTAAAATAAATAACTCCCAAAGAAACTATCAAAAAAATTCCCCTCCTATTTTGGGAGAATAGATGTATCTTAGATTTATTTGCATTAAAAATTTTGTATTGTATAGGAAGAGGACAAGGTTTGTTTCCCCTGGATTTGCTCCCTGTGTATTAAATAGATGTTTCAATTTATCTTGTTCAGGAGGAGAGATTGTAAGAAAAGTCAGTGTCTTCTCTGGTGACTGGCTCAGGGAGAAGAAAGTGTAACAAACAGCCAAAGGTAGGCGACTGACTGACAGCCAAAGTGTTTCAGGTGGTTTTATTTTTCCACTAAACTACCTACTGTGCTATAAAAAACATTTTGTGCCTGTGCTCAGATGAGCAAAATCCCACCCAAGTACACAGAGGGCTCAGTCTACAGCCATGCCGTCCCTGCTCTGCTTTGAATTGCTCCAGTGTAAATTTAGTTATGCTTCATTAAAATAAAAGGATATACACTTGTAAAAATAGTATTAGAATAAGGCCTATAAAAATAATAGGGTATAGAGGTGTTTAGTGGGTATGTTGTTTTGGGATTTTTGTTTGGTTGAGTTTTTTTAAAGCCTTTTTTGATAGAATTCTTATTGGTTCATTGACACAGGTGACCATGAGGCAACCACANCATTTTAATGAAATTTTACATGTCTCCATCCTGTTCTGTCTAGTCATTAGAAGTACTTGATAAGCTGAAACAGTGGATACCAAGGGAAGAAGAAGTCATGAATACCTATTTAGGAACCTCTAAACTAATTGTAAGATATTTCCTTTAAATGAAGATATTATTTTATTAGGAGAATTTGCTTCCCATCAGCTACGAAACACCCATTTCTAAAATTTCTCATGGCAAAGCAGTGTTATTAGTGGGTGGGTTTTTTGGAGTATTGCAGGTTCATATTGAAAGGTCATGTGAATATTTACTAGTCAGGCTTTGATTTCTTTCTTTTTTATCCAGTGATTGTTTTGCATAGCTGTTTGAAATAGTTAAATCTGGTTGAACAGCCTAGCTTCAGTGCCTCCTAGCCTCGGTGTTTAGAATTAGCAAACAGGCAAAATACAACAAATGACTTCTGAGTTGGAGACAGGTGTGCCAAGGATGGGTGTTGCTGCTCCTAATGAGATTTATTAATGGACCTTCAGGTAGGAGTAAATACCTCCCACAGTGCCTTTATAGCACTTTGGGAGGTATTTACTTAGCAGCAGTGTGGAATTCTGTTTTGGGCATATAAGATGTATAACAAATGGAAAATAAATCCATCTGTGTAGTGTGGTCTTCAGCCTCAGAGAGAAGTTGTCTACATCCAGCAGATGGAGCTAAGTGCCCGTTCTTAAAAGGCTTGTGGGCAAAAATTATGACCAAGGATTTGCTTGTTTTAAGACATTGCAGAGGTGTTTGCTAATACAGTTGCACCGGTAACAATTATTAAATGTAAGCAAAGCAAGTGAGAGCTGCAATCTTGGAATGAAATCTATTCCTGTGAGGGTAAACGAGTGGTGTTGATGTAGCCAGTGTTCAGAAGTTGTCTTTTCTGAGCTCACAGGTGGGCATCTTAACATCTGTGAGAAGCAGAGGAATGTACACATGGGAGCACTTGGGATTGCAGGAATAAGCAAACTGTGCCGGGGCTGCCTGGTAGATCATGGTGGGTGGATCAGGACAAACATCTTTGTTGGCTGTGAAGCCTCTCCTGGTAGAATGGCCTTCCTTTGCAAATAATGAAGTAACTGTCAGATCTGCACCTCAAACCTGACTTGTCTGTATCTCTGCTGAATATCAGAAGCACCAGTAAGTCTCTAGCTCCTTTAAAGAGGTTTTTCTTCAGTCTTGCCAGTAAGGGATGAATTATGAATGAGGAAGGCTGGAAGTGGAGCTAATCATTCAAAATCAAACAGTGAATCAAAAAATAAAAATGCAGAAAGGAGCAACACCTGTTCTGAGTAGAAATGAATTGAAAAGTCTTGTCAGTTTTAGGGAGCTGGAATTGGCTTTTTTCTGAGAAATCTGATTTGCTGATACTCTGATTTTATGTCTTCATCGCCAGTCCCACTTGCCAGTGCCTACAAATTCACAATAAATTTTCTCAGCTGAGAAAATTTCTCATATCCAGGTAATCCAAGTTTTATTTTCTAGTTGGCTTTTTGCTTGTTTGTTTCAGTCTTTTTAATATATAATTATCTCCTGAAAGTGGGTTAAATGGTCAGCTTTTCAGGAATAATTTCAGGCAATGTTTAGTGCAGCTTGGCTTAAGGATGCAAATATTGATAAACATTTTTTCACTCTAATTGTTCTGATTTCTTCCATCAAACTGTTTGATCATGGGGTGTGGACAAAGGGCTTATTTATAGAACTAATGCTGTTTTACAGAATCTATATTGCAGATTTCTGTAAATCTTCCTGTTAATTTGTTTGTATGTCCTTCATTAACTCATCGTCAGTGACTTTGTTGGTAGAGGAATCCAGCAAGAGATTGAGAAGGCTTTCAAAATTCACCTGAAAGGAGAAAGAAAATTTAAAGAATCCAGGTATTTCTATCCAAGGGTTTTTGTGCTCCTTTTTGGAGGATCTGCTTGATGACATTTTCCATGGGTGATAATAATTCAATAATGATGTTGAATCGTACCAACCTTATATTATTTCTGTTTCATATATACCTTCCTCTTTTGTTTTACTGTGGAACTTAAAATTATGGATTTTACAGTTGTGATTTACTGCTGTGATTCTGATTCTAACGAAGTTACACTTAGTCCCTGTAGTGCTTTCTATCCATGGAACTCCAGTGCCCTTTGTGGGAAGGTCAGCAATGTAAAGCCAATATCAAATTTGCACCTCAGGCACGAGGTCTGTGTCCATGACTAAACTGTGCACAGAAATACAGGGTCGGATTTACATCAATGGTTGAGTTTTTTATTGTGTAGAATGTTTCTGGAGGCTAGCTTGTTTTGTTGCCTTAGACTTTGTTCTAAAAGGCTTTTGTGCAAGAGGAGTGACAGTCCTGCTTTCTGTGTTGCTGCTTGTGTGAAATGCGCCTCCACGTTGCCACTGTTTCCACACATGCTGCTGAAGGGCAGGAGCTCTTCTGAAGTCTTGCAGCCCTGACATGCTAGGAGGGTATTAGGACCCAGCTGCCTGTTGAAAATGGGAGGATTAGTATGCAGGAAAATAGATTTAGAGAGGCAGGTATAGGACTATGCCCTTGTTTGCCTCTCTTGTTGCCATGGGAAGCACACAGCCTGCCATGGTTGTCATCTTCAGTCTGCATGTGTGGCCAGTGTAAGAGTGCCATGTCATTATCCTGGTATTTTAATCACAGAATGGATGAGATTGGAAGGAGCCACTGGCAGCCATCTAGTCCAGCCTCACTGCTCAAGCAGGGTCCCCTAGACCATGTTTACTGAGCACTGTGTCCAGATGACTTCGATTATCTTCATAGGAGGAGACTCCATGACCTCTCTGGGCAATCTGTACCAGTGCTCAGCCACCTGCACAGTAAAGAACTTCTTCCTCATGTTCAGGTGGAGCTTCCTGTGGATCAGTTTCTGCCCACTGCCTCTTGCCCTGTTACTTGTCACCACTGAGCAGAGCCTGGCTCTGTCCTTCTGTCAGCCTCCCTGCAGACACTGACAGACATTGATGAGGTCCCCTCTCAGTTGTCTCTTCTCAAGGCTGAACAGACCCGGCTTCCTCTGCATTTTCTCATAAGGGGGGAGATCCAGACCCCTCATCATTTTTATAGCCCTCCACTGGACCAGGTCCAGGAGCAATGTGTAAATTTTGGACAGTTCCTCTTGTTCAGTTGCAAGAGCTGATTCTTCTTTTTAGAAAGAAAAAAGTGCAGTAGCAGCGTGTCATATATACTTACACTAATAATAAAAGTTTGGCAACAAAGAAAAGGTAAAAATGTTTTTGTTATGCAGAAAGGAAAAATGCTTCAGGATTCAAAAAGTCATTTCACTTGGCTTAATGTAATCATCTTATAAATTTGAATTTGAATGTATTTTGAAGTCAGTGGTTCATAGGATAATTTATTATGCATATGTAAAGCAACAGTCAAGAAAATTCTGCGCTTGTAGTTTTTTATATAACTTCATGGGAATTTTGGACTTAAATTTTTATTTTAATATAATTTCCAATGTTGACTTTTCAAGTGAGCTGATGCTTTTTTATGACTATGAACAAAAATTTAATTTCACTATTCTGTGGCCCTAGGGGTAGTTTTAGATGGTGTAAACCAGAAGGAGCTTTGTGTGAGTGTGTAGTTATAGTGATATGAAATTAATGTTGGTGGGCACATCTGAGCCTTGTATATTTGGCTTAGTTACAGACTTTAAACTTGTGTCTACAGCTTGTCAGGGTGAAGGGAGAAATCCTATTTCAGCTTCTAGTTTTCTTTTACAAACCACTACAGTCGGCCTCCTGTGTAAGACCATACATGGCAGTGCTCTTAGAGTTTCCCAGATGATTAAATTACATTGCTTTGAAAAAATTGGATATCAGGAACTGTAAAAAAAAAAAAAAAAAAAAAAAAAAATTCATTAACCACTCAAATATTTATTGTATTTGTGTTGATTTAAAACATAATGACAGCTTACTTCACCCTGTTTCTGTTAGCAAAAGTTTATTGTGATTTTGAAAGGGTAGTGACAGGTTTTGCCTTGTAAGGTCTGACTTGTTTTGGTTCATGAGATACTGAGCTGTTCTAATTTTCCCAGGCAGCAGGAACTTTATGTGTCATATAGGGCAGATTTTAATGATGGGGTTAGCATTCTCTGTTCTGCACTCCATAGCTCCTCATGTATAGCTGAGCACAAAGAAGAACTGGAGAGGCAACTTCTTTTGAAAATCCTGAACATGGCAAGTGTTACATGTTACTTTCTGAAAAGCAAAACTTTCTTGTATCTCAGCTGTTCCTTGGAATATTGAGAACTCATTCAAGTTAAAGCCCTTCATACAGGAGATCCCTGGAAACATTAATCTTGCAAAAGGACACAAGAAATATGTTCTGCTTTTACAAAAAGCGTTGACATTATCATTTTTCTCATAGGCTTTTTTTTTTTTTTTCCTAGATGTGTTTTAATAACCAGGCTAGCCACGTACAGAGCATCTACCGTGTGTTTGTTGTAATAGCTCAGTATCCAAGGGCTATGAATACACAACATGGTAGGATTTGAGGGAAAGTAATACGTATTTAATATTGCATGAAAAGGATTTGATATCTAATTTAACATTTAACGTTCACTTAAAATTAACAACATTACAGTAATGTTTTTTAAACAAAGGTTTTCAAATAGATTGAGGTAATTCTTGCCGGAACATTTTGTCTGAAGAATTAAATATGTATGTAGGAGATGTTCATGCTAAAACTGAAAAAAAAGTGTGAAAGCTTATTAGACTTGGAGCCTCTGAGCCTCGCTGATATGTCTGCATTGAGTTACCAGCATGCCATCGGGTTTTAATACTGATGGAGAAACATTGTGTCAGACTATGGGTTTTTTGTCTTTGTGTGATCATTTCTGGGGGAAGTAAACAGAATATTCATGGCCAGATGTGGATGTGTGGCTGTGACTTCTCTGAGAGAAGCAATTATCTCTGCTAGTTGTTCAGGGTGTGTTGCTAATTGCTCTGGGTGAAGTACTGCTCTTTATTGACAGGTTACCAATAATGTTTCTATGCAGACAGCTTTTTTCTTCTTCTTTTTTTTTTCTTTTTTTTTTTTTGTTTTGTTTTGTTTTGTTTTGTTTTGTTTTGTTTTTTTGTTATCCTTCTTTTGAACTTAACATAATTTCTCTTGGGGCTTGTTAAAGAAGTTGTAGTAATCTCTGCCAGGCTACCTAGGGTCTACATCAGACATGCTGCTTCTTTTGGCTGACCATGAATGTACAATAGGGTTAGTATTTTCTGTGCTCAAAATGTTTATTTGGTTTTTTTTTAAGTTAGTCATGGTTAAGTATTTTGAAATGATTGAGAAGTTAGTGAAATTAAGTAATGTATCATTTGCACTGAGAAGAAGTGCAGATGTTTGAACTTTGTTTTTGAACCCAATGTACTTCATTTCAATGTTAAGAAAAGAGGATATTTATAGGTAACACCACCATTCGTTTCCAGCCAAAATGAATGCAAAGAGAGTATAAAGACCTACAAAATCAGATTTCATGTTTGTAGACTGCAGAAGGAAATGAGCACTAATGAGTGCTTAGAAGATTTTTATTATATACATTTGTGGTCCACTTTTGGGAAGAATATGCATTACCTGAGACATCATCCACTCAAAGCACAGGCTGGCTGGCCCTAACAGTTAAATAACTGAGATGGTATTTGCCTTAACAACATATTGTAATTTGGAGCCAAGGAAATGTGTGCAATTAAAATGGACACTAAATGCTGTGGCAAGAGGTTCTTACCTAAGCCCACCTTCCAGAGCTTTCAGAAATTCATTTTCCCCAGCAGGCCTGCCATATTACAGTCTGCCCTTGCTAATTACACGGGCAGGCTGCCTTAAACAGTGCTGAATTTGAACTACCACAGGACTTTTTCTTTATAAAGAGTATATTTCTTTGGAGCCTGCAACCACCTTGCACTAGCTGCACCCTGTGAACACATCTTTGCCATGCAGCAGGCAGCCTATGAAGCAGAGATAATGTGCTTATCAGGGAAGCAAGTGCTGGGAGTGCACTTTTCCATAAGATTGGTCATTTAGCTGTGGGAGAGCTCTACTCAGAGATCTTATGTTTTGAATATGAACAGACTTGGGTTAATTTTGCTCCTTTGTTTGAACTTTATTAAAGGAAATGTCATATTTCTCATTGTTCTTTTCTGTTGAGTGTGCTTCTTTGTAGTCGAAGGTATCCTTTGGGTCATGCAGCAGACAGTGAGCAGCACAACTGGGCAGGGAGGCAGTGCAGGAAAGCACCACCAGGGAAATGGCCAGAGTCATGATTTCTAGTAGGCCTGGCCTGGCTGTGTTTTCAGTGCATTTCAGGAAAGAAAGTAAACCCCTAGGGTGAGGTGACTTTACCTTTTTATAGCATTAAAAAATACGTCCTTGGTGGAGTCAAATATATTGGAGAGAAAGCGACTTCTGCCTTTACAATGAGAATATATCCCTTCAGGATTCCCAGTTATATCCTGCAACAGCCAGGGATTGCTGCAGACCTGGCAGCCCCCCCTGTCCCTGGTGAGCAGCTGGTGCAGCCATCCCACGCTCAAGAGATACCAGGTGATATGAAGGCAAAAATGGAGATGTTCATTGTTTCATTGGGATGTTGGGACAAACGGCTGGTACTGTCTCATTTTCCTTTTTGATAAAGGTGTTGAACATTTTAAGGACCACAGTGTTAAGATTTGAGATAATGACATCTCATTTGAAAGCCAACTATGCCATGCACTGTCTTCTGCTTGTTGATTAGAAGAGTATCCCTTCAGACTCTATTATTTTGATCACCCCTTTAATTCTAATACTCTTGGAAAGTGCAGATTGTTTTCCAATCTCTTGCAAATTAAAATAGGAAAGAAGACAAAGACCAGAAGCTGCTTTGTCTGCTATAAATCCAAGCACAGTTCTCTCCTAAAGTGTAGATATAATGCCTAACTAGAATTGCAAGAAGTGCTGCACCATGAAAATTTGATAGGCCATTGGTAAGTTGCACACCCCTCTGGCATGCCTGGTTAACCTTCCTTAAATTCACTGAAAAGCTCTCAAGTGGATTTTAGCCTCTGACTGCCTTTTTTTTTTTTTCCCCTCTGGACTTATCCTGCAGTTATTGAGTTACCACTTCTGGGAACTAGGAAGAGAGTATTGTAACATGGCAAAAATCTAAATAATTTTCTCCATGGCTTGCCATATGAAATATTCCTACAAATGCACTTGGGTTCATTGAAATATCAAACTCCAGATTGCTGAAATAGTGTTCAGTATTTACAGAGAAGATAAACTGAATACATGTTTAGCTCTTAAATACTGATTAGTCATCAGAGATTATTCCGATTTTGACTTCACAATTTACTCCTTGCCCACTTCCCTTTGATTCTTGTAATCATTCTGAAGACTGAAAATGTCAGGGCAAGAGCTGTGTCACTAACAAAAACACAGCACTAAATTGGGTACTCAGTGAGTTCCACTGAGCAGTCTTATATTCTGTGAGTAGGAAAAAAAAAGTGGTCCAACTGCTTAAGGAAAGAATAATTGAGAAGGATGATTAATTTATTAATTCTTTTCACTTTCATTTAAAATAAATTACTCTGGAGGCAATTAAGAATTTATTTCCATGTAATAAGTTAAATTGATGAATTGTGAAGGTCTAGAAATGGCTTAGATTCATTTTGGGCAAGTACAGTTCATTGAATTTAAAGTTATTAAATACATTTTCTAACAGTCTTTCAATAAGCAAAGAAGCCTCACTGGTACTGATGATATGAATGCTGTTTGTAAGTGATTTATCTTCCCCTCACTCTTTGAGGTCTTTGTCTAAGACTTAAGTTCAACTTTTACCTGATTATTTCAGGAACAGAAAGTTAATAGGTGTGCATCAATGAGTTATGGACAAAAGACATTCATTTGCTGAAGAGCTTTAACCTGAATAAAAGATATTTAAAGAGCTATATATAGTGTTTTGGCTACCACCTTTGAAAATTCTGTAAGTAGCTTTACTTTTCTGCACTGCAGGTACTTAGCAATAGTCAGGAATTTAAAGCACATGTTTCCTTGAATTCATTTTTTGTTTGTTTGAATTTGTCCTTTAATGATGTAAAGCCTGTGGAAAACCTCTATCACCAATTCCTAATCGTAAGGGCTCCTGCATCTTTTCGAAACACAAAATCCAACTAATGGTTTACTGTGGAGTTAGTTTGCTATTAACTAACTATAAATCCAGAAGGATCAAAAGTAGGGTTCTACAAAAGGACTTGAACAGTATATTTCATCAACTCTCAGCTACTTCTCATTAACCTGTAGCTAAAGAAAAACTGAGGTAATAATATCATAGTACTGGGGGTATTGTGGAGACATTCAGGTGTGTTCCTGCTGTGGCAAGGAGAGGACTCCTCCCGGAAAGCCAGAGACAGAGGAGAGGGCACGGTGGAGATGCTGTCATTCCTCCTTCAGCCTGACCACAATATTCCATTCCTAATCTAAAATGTAAACCAATTACAGAGAAATTGATGAATATGGTGATAATAATAATAATGTAATAGAAAAAGAATGCATATATGTATGTAATTAACACAGTACAGTCTCAAAAAAGATGTTAATGTTTTTATAATATAATATAAACCTACTTTATATACACAACTATGTTGTCTGAAATTATAAACTCAAATTACAATAAGTTTCAGGTGCATATTATTTATTAAAAAAAGGCATTTAAGAGTTGAAATTCAGCAATTGAAATGTTTTTAAACAGTATCTTAAAATTCTTTTCAGAGTTATTTATAAAAGGAAGTATTTTAGTTAAATATAATTTTGTATTTCAAGAGATGACAGCTTTTTCCCCCAAGAGATTCTGGATGGGGGTAGTAAAGATCTACATATTCCAGGTTGAGTTTACCAAGACAGAAAGGGTCATACTCAATCTTTGCTGAGTACCTTTTTTTTTTTTTTTTTTTTTTTTTTTTATAGCAGAAGAGCCATTGATGTGAAAATATTTACGAGGGTGCATGGCTTTTTGTTGCATCATATTTTCATCTGTCAAACCCTGTCAGTCTGTGGGGAAAAAAAACCCTAATGCTTAAGAATATCTCAGTGCAGCACAGGTGAGCAATATGATAATTGCGAGCACATTTTAAAAAAATTAAATCTGTAGCTGGAATATAAAATCACAATAAAGCTCACCAAAATTAATGGGCATAGAGGTGATCAGAATTTTTAAGATCTGATTGTCTGGAAACAATCTTTAAGTGTATTTCACAGCAAGAGTCAGGCAGGGTATTTGTACAGAACAGGAATTCAGACACAAAATGCATCAGTAAAAGATATTGAATAAACTCTATCACAGTGACATATATCTGCTCCTAGAGTTTCAGGGTTAATTTCAACCTCACTCTTGTACCATAATACCATTTTAAACATTGTCTGGTCTGATGTATGCCCTACTCAGGTAGTAGCAGGGATGAAAATGGTATTGTGGTGTTTAGAATACTGTATGTAGGATAGAGGTGCTGGTTGAAATAGCTCTCCCTGCAACTGTTGTGACAAATAATCAATTGCACTCAAACATAACTTAATATCAGGGACCAGTGATATTATGTATAGTATCTAAATCTTATTTTCCACTATTTTTTCTTCAGTTGTAATCCGCTGCACTGTGTAAGAATGTAGCCATTTAAAGGAAGATTACAATGTGTAGCTGTGAAAACATCAACAAAATGTTTTGTTATTCTTGTGCCGTTACATGCTAGCTTTTCTGAAAAAAGCCAGCTGCCTATCTAGCAAACTAAATCAGTCAGGGCTTCTGTGCCTTGTTTTTAGTCTAAACAAACCTTCTTTCAGTTTGAAGCCATTCTGTGTCCCATCCTTACATATCCTTGTAAAAAGTCCCTCTCCAGCTTTCTTGTAGGCTCCTTTTACATACTAGAAATATCTTAGTTTTAAAAGCTTTGCTTTGTCAATCAGAAGAAAAAAAAAAAAAAACACAAAGCCCATTAAACCTTGAAGTTTTATTTTTTATTTTATTCTGATCCTGTGCAGTTAGCCTTTCTTCCCTCAATGCTTCAAAAGTTGATTTTTATCTAGTTTCTGTCATCAGCAAGTGAGCTTTGTGACAGTGTTTCTTCTATTGTGTCAAGCTTCATATCTGAACTTCAGATTTAACTTAAATTTACTTGTTCTTTTCTATCATGTATCTATACTATACCTATTTTAAGGAGAAAAATCTTGAGTGGCAACTCAAATTTTCATCTACAGTTTCCTCCTTGTGAAATTGGTATAGATTTCAAAGTGCTGCACTTACAAAGATGTACAGGCTAAGAAGGTCCTGAAGGTACCATTTCCTGTTGCACTTCCTTATGCAGGTAAACATGATTACTTCAGAGATTCATCTAACTTTGTGGCTTTTTAATATGCTGTGTCCCAAGAACTATCAGCTGTGACTTCTGCTTTTCTTATTCCCCGTGCTGATGCACAGAGTTGTGTGTGGGTTAGGAGTCTGAAGACTCTCCTGGCTCCACAGGCTGTAATATTGCATCTCACTTGCTGCTCTGTTATCCCTTTCTGTGCTCCTCTGTTTCACTCAGTCTCGTTCTAGTGAGGCTGTGAATAGGGTTCCTGAGTCTACACCTGCCTCCATAAGGGCAACTGTCTCAGGCTGGCAGTACTGCAGTGTCTGCAAAAAAAAAAAAAAATTAAAAATTTTAAAAAGGTGTTTTACATTATCTTTACAGCGCTGCAGTTCTTAAAATGGATTCCTTTTATTAAGTCAATATAATAGTAATGAGTGCCTTAAACACTGCTTATAACCTCATTAACTTTTCTTGCTGTTGGTATAGAAATATATGTTTCCATTCTTCTAAAATAGCTAAGCAAATTAACAAAAAGTGAAAATAAAAAGAAAACCATGGAGGTTATTAGTATTTTACTTCTCTGAAATCTGTAGAATCCTGTTAGCTGAAGCAGATATTGAAACAGGAACAGCTGACATTAGGTAGGTGTTATGTAATTTATAAAGTAGTGTGTCTACCGGTGTCAGTCGGTGACAGAAAACCATTCTTCTGAGTTCATACGAGTGGGGGGGGCTGAAGGATAATGTGACAGTTGAGAAGCAAAAATGAGAGCAGCTTCACACCGCCCCTGAAAACTTCGCTTCCTAAAAAGAAGGAAAAAAGAGAAAGGATGTAACACAAATCACCTTTTACCATTCCCCTGCAAACAAAACTGCTGACCAACCTTCTCGGGGGAACCTCCTAAAAATCAGCTCGGCCTGCCCTCTCACAGATTCCATTCACCTGCACCTGAAACAATGGGAGGAAAAAAGTTAAAGCCATGCAGGATAACTTGACAGCCTCACAGATCCCCTGTGAATCCAGCAACACCAACAAGACTCAAACTACTGCCCAGGTAAAAATCTCAAGTCCCTGAGCTTTGTCCTTCGGCCATGCGCAGGGCGGAGCGGATCCGGGCTGAACCCCGGCAGACTCACACCGTGAAAGAGCGCCCCGAGACCCCGTGTGCCCGGAAGATAGGGAGTGTGGGAGAGATGAGAAAGGCCCGGGGACCGCTCCACCCCGCACGCCCGGACATTGCTCTCAAAATGGAGACTTTGCCTTGACGGGGCCTAAAGGGGCACTTCTCAGACCTATGGGTCTCGA
>VWZN01000697.1:381130-414284 GCA_013396955.1 Regulus satrapa | reverse complement strand
CCTGTCAGTTGAAAACAAAGCAGCTTACACCTCAAGTGGGGAACTTCTTTTTTGGCACATCAAATTAAAAGTATCACAAAAAATATAATACTATTTTTAAACTGTCTCTGATAGAAAAAGTTTCCACTTGTGTCAAAGGTTTATCTGGTTTAAGTTCCATACAACACAGCTAAGAGAATATGACAGGCAACTGGCAATAAAATCTCCAAGATATCTTAGCTAACTTTTAAAACTGCAAATGAGTTGATTCTCAGTGATTCTCAACCTTTTTTTTACATCATCTACTATAGATGCCAGGATTCTGGTCCAGTTGTAGCTGCTACACTTAAAAGAAGAGGTGGACAAAGGTTTTTAAAATTACCTGTGGTTAGTTTAGTTCTGACTTACCCAAGTATGATGTTCATATTTTTGCCATTTCTTTCTCCCACACACTCCATCAGATTTGGTCACCACAGGAGGCATGATTCATATTACTCTTTAGAAAAGTATTTTAATAGACAAACTTTACAGCTGAGTTTTTGAGTTTTTAAAATAATGAATTCTTCAGAAAAAAAAACAAAAACAAAAACCTATGAAATCACTTTATTGAATGCATTTTTTCTGCAGCAACTTAGCTGCAATTAAATGTGAATTGGCTAAGACTGGTTTTCCTTACTTGGTATCATAATCTAGTACAACTGTTTGAAGTAAAACAAATCCATCCACCTCATATCGCCAAAAAACCATGTAGAAAGTTCCCTTCACAGAATTTCCTTCTAACAATTTGGTGTAATAGCAGGTATGGAGAATACAAGGAAGAACTCTTCCCATCGGAGGCAATACCTTATCATTTCCTGCCATCCACTTGTGCATCCTTAAGTATTGACAAGAACAGTGTAAAGACACACAGGGAATAAATGTCCCCTGCAACACAAACTCAGGTTAAATCAGGTGTTTACATAGGGTACACAAGCAACCAATTAGAATGCCAAGTGGACTTCTACCAGCACTAATGGAAATTAAATGCATTCGGGGTGGAGGTTAAATACATCTGCAGAACACTTTAGAATCAGTTATTTTTTCCATATACAAGTTTGTCACTAACTCCTTGTTTGGAATTAAATTATAATCTCGCCCTTCCTAAGGCTTTCTGAAAATTCCTTTACACACATAAAGCACTAATCATTACACACAACTAACAAACCAAACAAAAAAGCTAGAGATATCTGCTCTGACATTTTTTAAAATACTGGAATATTTAGAAATGCTAAGAGCAGCTTTACTGAACATAATATATACCAACCTTCTTAAAGGTTGTCTCAGCATCATCTTTATTTGTGCTTGATTTTAAATTCTTAGTTGGATATTTTGCATTTAAACTATAGCAAGCAAAGGTTTCCAATCAAAAAGGTAATGGGAACCCAGATAAGTAGTACTGGTTCAAGTGACAGACTGTATTGATTTATTTATTTTTAAAAAGTTTTATTCACTTTAAATCACGTGGTACCATAGAAATCTTCCCTCATGCCCTAAAGATCTATGACCTATTCAGAGAGCAAAACCTTTTTTTTTTTTTTTGCAAACCCGTTTACGTGATTTCTATGAAAAGACTTTGAAAAAACCCCACACCTATCAGAGAACAAGCAAATAACTTAGTCACCAACCAAACAAATGCTTTGAGTACTACTTTTCCTGATACATACTTTTTGATTCTTATACAAACCTTGCCATCTGCTGTGATCTCTGACAAAATAACTGACTTCCGTTCTCAATCTAAGGTTTCATTATGACAGTAAATGTCTTATATCTAACATTAAAAGCTACTCCAGTCCCACTGCAAGACTGTATAGGCTTCTATGGCTTCATTATTACTTATTACAAAGTAGTATCAAAATATTTAGTACTATGAATGAAGGGCTTTCTTTTCATACCTATTGGTGCAAAACTTCAATGTAAATAGATTAAAACATTCCAACAGACTGTTGAATTTACAGAGGGGCTTTTTGTTTAAGCTTTTAACCATACATAATTCCAAACTTCGCTGTGACCTTAATGCCATAAAAACTGAGATGTCCTCAGGTTAAGAAAAACTGTAAGGATTCCAAGGAATATGTCTCCAAACAAAGTGCTAAGAAAAATAAAGTGCTGATGTATTAAAACAGGAAAAAAACTCACATCCAAAGCTAGTTTTGGGATGTAAGTATACAAATAGAAGACAAAAGTAAAACCTAGATGCAATACCTATGCCATTACTTCCACCTTAAAATGCCTACAAAAAAAGAAGTCCTTACAGTGGTTGAGGGAAAAGTGTTGCTCCTAAAGCATTTGGCTTAGACCTTTCACAGAGTATTTTGCATCAAAAGCATTCTTCATAGTTAGCAGATATTTTTAATAACAGAATTCGGTTGTGGACTGTTTTTTTGAAAAAGAACAGACAGACATCTACACCAGCCGCAGCACATTCTCAACTATTACACACTTGCAACATAATAAATGTTAATTATCTATTAGAATAAATACAGTTTATTTTGTCTGCTAATCCATAGAACTCAAGGGTTCAGCAAAGATGAGTATGCAAACTTTTGCTATAATGCTAGAAAAGGAAATATATAATTTTGAAAACAGATCACAGTATATGACACCTCAGTGGAAGAGTTTGATTTTATTTTATTGTCTCCTACCTGATAAATTCTAAATGGGATGTATCGAAATCCATTATCTTCAGGAGGGTACTCCATGAGTTTTCGATTTATTGCCCAAAACTGCTCAAATTTATCTGTGAAGGTAAAAATAGACTTTGTCAATATCAACAACATTTTTTTCAGCCTAAAGAGGTAAATGAGACACAACTGGAGCAACATGCAAACTTCTCTTACAAAAGTTTAACCTGTATGAATTTATTTTTCCCACATTTCCCTGTTTAGCCTGAAGCCAAAGGTAGGTCATCTGCATTCCCCTATGAAAACAGTGATGTGGTGATTTATTGAACTGAAAGAGAAAGCAACTTTAACTCATATCTTATCTCCCACTGTTAAGGAAATATTGGGCTATAAATTATGGATTTCATTACCTCAACTAACAGTGCCTGTTTCTGCACTCCCTGTTGTTACTGGCCCATACTGTCTCACAGTCTGCTAAAAACATCTAATTGTTCTTAGCTATAACTGAACAAAGGGTGTAAAGTATAGAGAAACTAAAGCAGGATAAATACTTCTTGAGTGGTTTACATTTGGAGATGTAGATCTTAAAATTATCTGCAACAATGCATGATATAATCAGAAAGTACACCTGAAATAAAAGTTTATGCTTGAAGCACATTTTTGTTATTATTCAAGTAGGATAAATAGCCTGCACATCATTTCATGAGGTTCAGACATTACAAGGACTGAATAGTTTACTACATTTAAAACGTACTAATGACAGTATAAGAGTAATAAAGGTTTTTTATAGATGCAAATCAATTATTCAAACAAAGCAAATAACTAACACCAGAAGTGATAGAAAGGAATTCAAAGAGTTATGATGAATGAAGCTGCTGCTAACCTTACAGGAGAAGGCAGCTTTGTAAGGGGAAGAGCAAGGGATCAACTTCCTTATAGGCGCTAACTCTCCAAGACACCAAACACATCGGATATTTCCACAGCAGGAACACACTCTCCAATTTTCCCTTCTTGGCACAACGTTCAGCCAAGTCCCAAGAAGTTGAGCTCTTAGAGAATGTACCCATTACAGAATTCAGCCCGTGTGAAGCAAGGCAAAATTCAGAAATGTATTCACAGGTCAAAGGTTCTTCCTGCTTCCAAAAGTGCTGATTACACTTAAAGCAATTGTAGAAAATGAGTTTGAGATTTGCTTCACTCCAGCATGCAGCACAGATGTCTGCCAGTGCACTAAAAGGCACAGGTTGTATTATAAACACTGCAGGGTTTATAATCCACGGCTTTTCCAAACTGAATGCAAAGCAAGGCAGGAATTTCCAAGAAACTGTGAAGAAACTCCTGCCAGGTATGTTGCAGGAGTATTTCCTGATACTTATCTCAGAAAGCACTTCCACACCCTTGTTTCCTGATTAGCAGCAAGTGCCTCTTGACAGGCACTTACCTGAGCTACAGTCAGCACCATCAGGCAGGCACCTGCCCAGACGCTGCAGGGTGTTACCTCATCATCCACCGGGCTGGGAGTGACAGCGACAGCCCTGGAGCAGACTGCAACCAAACCATCCCACATTTGGGAAACCCTACTCTACAGAACCAGAGGTGTAGTCTTTAAAAATGTCCCACACAAAGTATGACTCTTTCAGAGGGAAGGTGAAGATTTAGCAGGCTTCCTTTATCCTTCGAGGCAGCACTGAGAATGGCTGGCAGCTTTCACTACTCACGCGTGAACAGGCTTTCCACAGTAGGCACTGATGAATTTACACTTCAATTACCACCTCTAACTCACTTGAGAAAACTGTTATGGGGGTAGACAAAACGAAACAAAATAATCCAGACCTACTTAAGCTAGTGATCTTCAGCAGACTTAAATAAGGAAACTCTGTATTTGAAGACATCCTATTTGAACAGAAATAAAACGAACATTAATCTGATTTATTTGTTTAATGGTCATATTACAGTAATTAGGAAAGTTGGGTGAATAGTTTACTGTTTTCAAAATTCAGCAGAAATGAGTAACAAGTCGTATGGATCAGAAGAAAAAGTAATTACGAACAAATAAAAGACTTATGTCAGAAGATTAAGTTTACTGACCCTGGTGGCACGCAAATATGGCAAATAAGGGAGGCTCAGGATGACATAAAAAAAAGTTAAACATTGCTAATGTGCATTTAACTCACTTATTCTGATCTTCATCCCCACTTCCTCATCGTAACGTGCTGGAAACCAGGTAATCTTATTTAAGGCAGATTTAAAAATTGATAGCTCTCAGATTATTCTCTGAACACTTAGGCATTGCTTAAGACAACCTATAGTTCAAAGTTCTAATAATTTCTGTAGTTTCCAAATATAACAGCAATAACTCTGCAACAGTTCAATTATGAACTTGTTGCATTTTGTAATCAAGCATTTTCTGTCAATCCACCTGATATCCCAGGAATTTTGCCTAGACTTAATGGACTCAGATATCTTATGATCTGAACACTGCATACAGCACTGTCTGAAGACCTCTGAACAAATTCACAACCTTACATTGCTGTCCTCCAAACATCTTTCCAGGGATACAGTATTTTCACCACAGGAAGCAAGAGTTTGGTGTAAGAAAACTAAGACAAATTTTAAAGCAAGCAGGAGATAAAAAAAGCTATGCAGTTTGCATACAGATATATGTGACCTGGCAAGAGGTTTTACTAGCAGAGCATTGGCTGAGTGCCAGAATCCTAAAGCTCCAAAAGTACAAAATCCAAAAGGACTGCTTTCCACAGAATCTGTAAGACTCCAAGCTTAATATAAACAAACAAAACCACTGACAAATATCCACCCCAGTTTCCTTAAAAACCTAAGTGAAAGGATTATTCTCATTTTTATGTATCAGTACCCCCTATTTTTTGCAAAGTCTCAAGGAAGCTATTAGTGCTACAATGAGCTATAAGAACTAATTAGTTTACTGGCTAGACAGGACAAAGACAGAAGGTGCTGGCCGGAAATTTAACAATCAAAACAAAACTGAGTTTTCATCAATCCAGTAAACAAGGAAGAGTTCTCTACCTATCAGCAAAAGGGCTTTACACACTTGTCTCCCTCCCTCGCAAAAAGCTTATGCAGTCTGCATGACATCTAAACCACCATAACAGTCAAATCTGATTCCTTTGGTTTTTCACAGTCCATCTGTTTTTAAGAAAGTGCTTGCTTGAAGTGTTAGAGAGTTTCTGTATTAGCAAAAAACAGTCCTTGAAAAAGGCAGATGTCCCTATCTGAATAAAAATACTTAAAGTAATGACAATAGGATTTGAACAGAAGTGAGATTAGTGACAGTATAATATATGACTCCACTAATCATATTTCTTAAACAAGAGATGATGATTGCGACGTAAATTTGCCTAAAATGACATCTAAAAACTTCTCTATGTATTTTATGTCAAAGATCAGCAAGTTAAGAACCAAATAATTGAGAAAAGTATCAGCAAAGTCACTAATATTTATAACTCTTCATTGTTTAGAAACGCAGTCATCGAATGCCCAAATGCCAGACAAACATTAGCCTTCAGTACTACAGAAATGCACAGAATCTAAGGAGAGCTTTGAATATAATCTATTTACTTCTTTAGAAAAAGTATGAGTTGGCAAAACTACAAAGACTTAATATCACTCATGACAATAATCTCAATGCACAAATCCGCTAAGCAACCAAGTAAACTCAAACATAAATTTACAAATACAGTATGCCACATTATGCATGTAGGGTTCAGAAACCTATCAGTAAAATTATTAATGCCTTCAAAGTACCCATTAAAACTGTTTTAAAAAAATTACTGACACAAGAAAACACTGAGAATTGTTGTTTCCTCCACCAAACCAGAGGGAGGAAAATGAATAGCAGTCATTGAAATTAATCCAAATTTATACCTTGTTATGTTAAAAAGTTCTTGGTAATCCCATCATACTTTATTGTTAATAGACAATAACTGTTGAACCTCTTCCTACTGAGCAGTCTTAACTAAGTATTAGTCCAAGCTGAGAGCTAAAAGGCTGGGATCCCTTTTGCCCCTGGGTCTCAGCCTGAAATGTTCTTCAGGCAACCAGAAAAATTAGTTTCACTCATACTAGCCTCTTACAGTCATTTTCTGAAACTCAAGTGCTGTCACGCTTCAAACAACTTGAAATTTCACATGGATCTTGAAGTTAGACACGTCTCCTTCACCCACATGAGGCTACAACAGGATGGAACACTGAGAGGGTATCAACATGTGCATTTCACTGCAGCACAGCTTTAAATGTGCATACACAAACAATCTGGGCAATTATCACAGAATGGACAAATACATCCAGAAATACCTGGCAATGAAAAACCCTGGTAAGAGCAAAGAGACAGGTAAAATCAGGTTCCTAATTTTAGTGTAGTAGGCAAAGAACTAAAAAAACCCACACTAATCTTTAACGTTATCAACAAAAACATCATAAGAGTAAGGAATTCTTTTGTTTCCATAGTTGACAGTGATCCAACTGCTATCAGATTATCAGACTCTAGGAGTGGACATATTTCAAGAAGGCTGTTGAGAGTGTTTATAAAACAGTAATAATAAATACAAAAACAAGGCAAAGACTTGAAATTTTGAAAGGAGATACTAACTCATGGCTCTTGTATTTCAGCATCTTTTTAGAAGGTCAAAGAAGTGAACAAACTCGTCTAACCCTGAGGGTAGCACATCTGCACAATTTTGTCTGGACTATTCATGGTTTCTTTTTAAAACCATTTATTGGAATAAATCAAACAGAAAGCTTATTAAATTAAAATTTAATAATAATAATTTAATAAATTAAATTAAATTAAATTTTATCTGTAACTCTACGCGAGCAATACCCACTCGCAGCTTGCACCCAACTATGTTCAATATTGAAGTTCAAAAAACACAAAACTTGTCCACTCTCAGTGGTTCACCACTGTGTAACAACCATATGAACCATGAAAGTACTTGGGCAGAACCATTCCTAGCACTAAGAGACCAAAGACTGATGTAAAACATGTACAAGAACTGGTGTATGAGAATGACAGAAAAACTTTAGTTTGGAAGTTCCGTTGGAATAACAGCTTCTCACCCTGCTCCAAAAGAGATGCCTACACAAAAGTTAAATAAATTTGCTCAAGGTCTTGTCCAGTGAAGTTTGACTGTCTCTGTGGGTTTCCACCCAACCACTTTCACTCCCCCAGCCCACCCCACCCTCCCTTCCCCACTTACCATCAGACTTCCTGCTGCTGCAACTAGCAATTGTTTTTTATTTGATAACTGCCAGTGGAGACAGGAGTGAGAGGATTCTGACTCCATCTACTCTAGGGGCCTTCCTTTCAGGTGAAGCTGGTCTTAAATCCACCTTCAGCTTCCCCATCTTCAGGCTAAACAAGGCAGTTTCCCCTCTCTCTAACACAGCCTATGCTCCAACCCCTAAGAATTTTACCAGCGCTCTGCTGGACTCTTTTCTGTTTGCTCACATTCCTTTTATCTTGGGGTCCCAAGAGGGCACAGCATTTCCAGTACAGCTTTAAAGTGCTGAGCCAAGCAGGGCCACAAAGGGCTTGAGCAGCTCCCTGGTTAACTTGTATTTATGCAACACCACAAGCCAGGCTTCCAACTCAGTTTCTTGTGGACCATTACCCACTTCCAGAAAGCTGCTTCCCAGTCAGTTCCTAGACTGCCACGACATATGGGCTTTTTCCTGTCTCTGGTGCAGGACTTGTGTGTCATCTCCGGGAGGTTCCAGCCCATCGTGACCCCTCTGAATGGCAGATCTGCCCTCCAATCCACCAGCTGCTCCCCATCAACTTTTCTTTTCAGTCACAGATGAACCTACTAAGGGTTAATCCGTCACATACATATAATCAAACTGTAGAGAGCTGCTGCTGAAACTCAAGGATACAAAATGTATTTCCTTAAGGTTAAAGCAAGCATATTTTCTACTGACTCATGTTTTAACAAGCATTGCTTATAACTGCTGTAGCCAAAAAGAAGTCTTCTCAAAATTTAGTATAAATACTACTTCCACACTGTTCCCAGGAAGACTCAGATTCTGCATGCATACATAATTCTGCTCACTGGTGTTTCTAACCTATTTTATAAAAAGTTAAGTTCTTGTATGGTATGCCTCAAGCATGAAGGCGCTTTTGTTGATGAAATAAATATTTTTAACACTTTAAACCCAATTTCTGTACTATTCAGAAACAATATTTACAGCTGATTACTATCACTTTCCAGTCATTTAAAGACTTGTCCCTAAATTACTTAATTCCCCAAAATTCTCCATTCATATTCTTCTCTTATGCAAACACTGATAATTACAACTATCAAGGACTTCAGGAAGACTTTGGTACATATCGGACTCTCAATGACTACTACAGTTAGTGACAGCCTTTTTGAGAGAACAGCTGGAAGTACTTGGTATGGCATCATTAAGATATTTATTCTCTTCCATTTTACACATTGCCACAGTTAAGATATTCTTGCTATTAAACACCTAGTTTACTTCAGCTTTTTGAAAGACCATGGTATAAAATACAAATCCACTACTGAAAAGGGAACTCGAGTTTACTGAACTTGCCAGTCTGTCTTCATTATATGAGTCACTATCAGATACGGAGAGCCAGGACATTAGAACAGTTTTGACTTAAGGTAGCAGGAGCCACAGAAATATGTGAAAATATTCTTCATGTCACAGATAGCAAAGTAACAGCATTCAACATAAGAGGACATTGTGAAGACCGCACAAGAAAGCGGCATGTGATTCAGATTATTAATCAGATCAAAAAGGCATTTTCCCCGTTTTCTTGTATTATACACAAGGGAGCCATACCTTACCAACATTCTTTTCACTTACTAAACATACTCACAAACCAGAAGTTTCACGTTAAGTACACTGTTTCCTTAAGATCACCTCCCTTCATTTCTAGGTTACCAGTTTACCTGGAAAAGGTTTAGGCAAAGAAAGTCATCAAGATGGACTATTTCCTTTCTTTTGCTCAAATAAGAAAACGCATACATCCTCCAAAATTTAAGCTTTCTGTATAGTACAAAAGCAGGTGATCTCAGAAGTACTGTCAATTAAAATAAAAATAAAGCTCTGATGACAAACAAGTACAATCCATTTTTTAAACACATAACCCACAGGTTGTATAGGAATTAAGTAGCAGAGCTTTTTACAGACTATCCTGAGTAAGTCAAAGGGAAAAGGACTCCTGACAGTTTTAGCCATCCTCCAGCTCCCTGCTCCATATTTAGGAGAGCCGTGGAATTTTGATTTCTTCATCTCTAATTATGCTGTCTATATATACATGAATGCAGAGCAGTGTAAGACCATGTAGCTTTCTAACTCACTTTGCTTTCCCTGAACTATGCTTTTTCTAAAATAAAGCTTTTCTTAAAAGTTAAGGAACCTTTATATTAACACATACTAATAAATTCAGGAGTTTACAAGCAGAAAGTAACTCAGAAGGATTTCAAAATGCAAAACAAGAAGCCCTCAACTAAAGGAAGTTAAATTCAAAAGCGAAGTCTGTGTTTTAGAGAGTTTACTCTAAATTTTAGTTAGACCGTACACATTTTTCCGGAAATGACTTATTTTGAGAGGGAGGAGAGGAAGAAAAGCAGAAAGCAGCAAAAACAGACCTCAAAGTTTGCTCCTTTGGAGTCTAATAGCTTTTATTAGGCACATGGCCATCTAACATAAGATGGTGAAAATGCTAGAAACACTATCTCATCTCTAGGCAACCTCCTCCTGTGGCAGAGACTTTAGTCCTTCTTTGCCTTCATATGGATCTTGCCCTCCTTTGAGACCCACTGTCTCAAAGTAAAGTTCAGTTGAGTTCTCACTTCAGACAGAACAGACCTGCTCTGCCCTCCTGTTTGAGTGCAGAGAAGAGAAAGCCAACGGGGGAATGCAGACTGCCATCAATTCCCCACCTCTGTGCCACAGTAATGGGCAGCTATTCAAGTAGACACCAGGCCAGCACAGAGGAGTAACAAAGCCAAAAGCAATTTCAGGGGAATGGCAGTTTAGACACACAATACTGCATCCATATGAGTGGAACACTGGCTTAGTTATTTGTGCAGAAAGGGAAGGAATCCCATAAACACTGCAGAACTAAGAGTGAAGTCTAGGTCACAATCCATTACCAGAAAAACCACCACAACTAACCAAACCTCAAACAAAACCCACTTCTACAGAAAAGAACCCAAAAACATCCCCAGGAAGGCCTGCTATGATGCAGCTGATTCATTCTGCACGTCCAGCCTGCTCAAAGCCGGGACTGCTCAACACCAAACCAGCGCTGGGCTCACTTTGTGCAGAGCTATCTGAACGGGTCTAAATCACATTCCCTCAGTTGCACGGTATCAACAACACCAATGTTTGGTGTGTGCCATGCTAGCTTGTTCCAGAACAAGCAGGCACTGATGCTAATTATAAGGCAACTTGATGCATTTTGGGAAATTTTTAACAAACAGCCCAGGAAAGTAACAATAGGGTTTTTAAAATCACTTTTAACCAATACACTAATTTTCAAATTTCCAATTAATTTTGAACATGGAAAGAACTCCCCATTTTGGTAGCAATACGGGGAAGAAATAAACGAGACAGTTTTGTGATTTAAAAACTAATAGCTTTTTTATTCATTCTCCTGATAAACTCCAGAAGATTTTCTAAGCAAATTTCAAACGATGAGCTGAGATCAGAGATTTGATTTGTTCAGCTACTAAAACGTGCTCACCATAAGGTAAAAGACAGCATGGCTTCCACCAGTTCTCTATGAAGAGGAGAAACGCCCATCAAACCTGAGTGGGTCAAGTGCACACAGCACAAGAAAAGCTGTTAACACTCCCTTTTTTCTAGTTCGAACATTTCTAAACAGAACTGTGATAACGAAGAACAAACACAACTTCTGCCTCTCAAAATACCAAGAATAGTTTAGATAAATGTTAGAAGTAAATACAAGACAACACAGGCCTGATTCTGTCAGTAAGGCAAGAAAGAGATCAGATGCAATAAAAGATAAAATATGGTATATTCTGAGTGCTTGCAGGATTTTTCTCCTCTAATAAGAACAATTCAATCTGGCCACTTAACTTTTGGTAAGCCCTAAAGCATGAATGAGCATTACATTCTTTTTCCGTAATATTTTCAGTAAAATAATGACTTCATTATATTTTATAATATATAAAAGAAACCTTAAAATAGTTATGAGGTTTTACTCTTTACTTCTCCCACTCATGGATCAGAAATACCAAGTCTAGTCTTCATTGGTTATAAATGATGCCTGTGAAAATTTCAGGGTACAGTTGCTTCTGTTAAGTCCGCAACTGATAAAAAGCAGATGTGCTGAATCTAAATCCCTTCATTTATCAGAACCATTATATACTGAAGTTATAGATATTAATTCTTTGAACCATGTAAAAATACAGCTCTCCCCCTGGAAACAGTGGGGATTTCATTCGTTTGATCCTGAGTCATCAGTAGGCCCATAGAATCTTAAGAGTTTCAAAGCTGAAAGCCTTTATTTTTCCACACAAAAGGCAAGAAGAAAAAAACCCACCCACTTGAAAATCCTTTTCATCCATGATAAAAATGGCCATAACTCTATTAAAGTAAAAACAGTAGTAACATTTTCCATGAATTCTGACCAAAGAATTTTAACAATCATACAAAGGAACAAAGGTCAGTATAGCCACATAGTCTGCTTTTTATCACTTCCCTACCACAGACAGACATCCGTGGCTGGTCAAAAATGTACCTGTCCCAGTGAAGAGCTCTACCTAAGAAATATCTGGTTTATGAATCAAAAATTGCCTGTGACAAGCAAGAAAAACCACAGCACAAAACAGAAGAATATGTTTTCTTTCTTGATTTGGTATCAGATTAACATAAAACCAGAAATGGTAGGAGGAGGGATGCAAAGGCTGATATGAATAACCACCAGCTGTTACCAGCACAAGATTTTCCCACAAAATTCACTATTACAGCTCTTCTCTTAAAAGCCATCTACAAGCAACTGGTAAGTTTCACATGTTACCCGTTCAAGTAGCTGCTTCTCAGCAGAAACATTTATACCAAATTACAAATTACTTGATAGCTGTATTTCTCCAAACAAAACTGGATACGTGTTTTTTCAAAAATGTAAATTCAGGACATGTCTTTCTAAGTAATGCTATCACTTGTTAAACAAATAACACTTCCTATAATTAAGAACTGAAGAAAATTGTTTGAAGTTGCACAGAAAAAACAGTCTGCAGATGTATCTTGACTTACAAAGCAGTTATCACAAATGCTACTTTCTTTTCTTTTTTGTGGTCATTCATTGTGTTTCACAAAGCAGTTTAAAACTATTACATCTCAAACGAAAGCCTATAAAAGCATATTGAAAGATACAACATGCTTAAAAAGAGTTTTCTTGGTTTCACAAGCTTTTCGTGTTTCTCTTTTATGAAGAATTGAGAAATTAAAATTAGCATTTGAAAGTATTCAAAAGATTGCTTAAACTACTCATTCAGGTGTCAGATTCCACAGGTGCAATATCTCATTAAGTACAGTGAAACCTTGAGAATCACTTTGCTAGGCAACCTCTGTTCTTAACATCAGAGAGCAAAACAGAAAAATTCTGCTTTCCCTACAACTGAAGATATTCTTAGACAAATAATCAACTGAAAAATAAAGCCTGAAATGAGCATGAAAAAAAGCATGCTGTTTATCTGTCCTACCTTAAATATTGAGGGTACTGAGATTCTGTAACTTCTGGTTAAAAGAACTTTAACTTGTACCGTTTCCTTTTGCAGGTATGCAAGACCCTCATCAAGATCTTACCACTCAAATGACAAATTAAGATAATACCTCAATTTCTAACTCTCCTCCGATTAAATAAAAAATAGAAAGCAGAGTTTCTAATAACCATTTATCTTCAAAATTATTACTGGAGTGCCTTTAATATGAAAGGCAGTACCACTAAACAACAATGAAAAAATACGCCACATACCCACTAAATACACAAATTAAACCAAAACTAACTTGGAACCTTCCTGTCTAAACCAAAAGCATGGTTCAAGCCTTCTTGCATTCTAAGATTCTTCTTTTTCATTTCTCTTATATGGGAGGATGTTAATTCTACGTGTTCAGTATTTTGTCCCTCAACACAGAATAAAAATCTTCACACTTACAGTAAAATGCTTTCAGAAAATAAATTTACTGGGGATAATATAAGTGACAGCTTCGGGGGATGGTAAAAATTTAATTAAAGTGGCAAGATCAGCCATTCCAGAGAGCAGTTTCTGAAATACTTACAAAAGCTTTTCAATTTACAGGGCTCTACAAACCTTAATACAGAAGACATTACAAACTGAAGTTTTATCTTGCACTGTAATATTGATTCATATCATTTGTGCAAAGTAAGAACACTAATTAAAGACCTTATCCTAAATGATTTTGTTGACTTTTTCAAGTCGATACTTATTTATGCAGAAGACCTTGCAAAATTCATAAAGCAATTTTAAAAAATGGCAGAGAGAAAAGTAAAATTATTAAACCTACTGGACAACTTTTTTTACCATTTAACTGCACTGTTTACCAGTGACAGCCCATAAGCATTAACTATAGGAGACAATTTCCTGTGTACAGTCCAAGATAGCCAATACTGAATACTTATACCCCAGGTGTCTCCCAAATAAAGACCATCATTTGCACAAAAGTATAGTAGACAATATTATCTATTTTGATTTGTTGCTAGCTTTGGTTTGTTAAAACAGAGTCATGACCCAATCTAATTCTTAGAATAACTCAAGGCACATTTGAATTATCACCAAAATGATGACTTTAACTTAAAACACCAAAAAACCACCAAAACCATCAATGCTTTCCATGACACTAGACAAAAACTCTGCAGAACAATGACATTTTATATCTCATGCAATAACTGAAATTTGAAGAAATTATTTATTAGCTTGCTCGACCTGAATATAATTAATACTTGATGTTTGTATTTACCATTCTGTAATCCCATCCACAACTGCTTATGATCCTTTTTTTGCATTTCATTGATGACTTGACTTTTGTGCTTTAAAGCATCTGCTTCTTTTATACAAGCCATAAAATGAGCTTCAATCACATCCTTAGAATGGCAGTGTAGAAGATCCTTTTCTGGAAAATTCTACAAAGAGAAATGATAGATCAAGAAAAATAAATGCATCACACACATTGTATGATGAAGAATAAATTATAATTTTAAATAGGCATATATTTATGCAAAAGAAGCACACTGGAATCTTCTACTTACGGAAGAATGCAACAACCATTCTCTCACTCTGCTGACAAGAAACAGGTTGCAGTGAAAATGTTTCAGGAAAAATAAAAGCTCAACAACTTTCTGCAAAACCAGAATTTTAATATGTTTTCAAGTAGATATTCAATCTCAGACAATAAACAGGAAAAAATGATGAGAAGTAAGAGACAAGCACCTAATTCATATTGGTTGCCTATGATATTTTATCAACCATTTCTATGCAATTCCTTGAAAACCAAGCAGAATCACCCACATGAACAATAGCATATCTGCCACGAACAAACCTTAGATATACTTAGAGATACTGGAAATCTTCATCAGTTCCAGCTTCAACTAATCCACGTGACTACTGCTAGCCCTTGTGACTTGATATTATACCCCTTTTATTTGGTTACAACTGGCACACAGCATTCAGCATTGCAGATGCACAACTACACTCCTCAGGTAACTTTTAACCCTTCAGTAAAGGGCAACTACCTCTCCTAATGAATTTATTAAGAAGTTATACTAGTATATCTCATTCAGGTACAAAAAAGATTTCTTTGGAAATTAACTGATCAGAAGTCCAACACTGTTGAGGTTGTGGTTTTCTTTCCTCCAGTTTTTCTTCTATCAACACTTAATATCACTTTTCATTTTATAATAACACAAGCATTCACTACCACAAATCCAGGGCCTTTAGTTTTTCAGAAGTTTTTAAACCCACCTTTGTTCCCACCTTATTGATTTTATTTTCACAGTTGCTTATGACCATGCTGAACGGAGGAAACCTCAGAGCCAAAGCAGAGTGGCAGCATCGCCAGTACTCCCATCCTAACAAACAAGGGCTTGCCACATTTTTATACTTGAATTCTCATGCTTTTACACCAGAGGCCTTTATCTCTGGACCCATTACTTTAAAAAACTTTTGTGAGGGGCCATCAAAACCAATTTGGAAACAGAAGTACATATAATGGGATATTTTTCAAAGGCTTTTACAACATAGTTAACATGTTGAAGTAGGAATAATCTAATGCTGGAAAAAACTCTACCTTCACTCCCCCACATAAACCCAAGTAAAATAGTGGAGACTGTTTCAAAATGCAGAAACCCAAAACATCAAAAAGGGAGCTGGGGATTACCTTACCTGAAAGAAATTCTGAGGATAACAGTGATAGTCCCCTCCTCATTAGGTTATTGAGAAGAGTTGGAAATTAAATAATAGAATTTCATATAGTGTTTCCTCCTTATGTCAGTGAGAACCCAAACTCTGGAAACTGTGGATCAAAAGGATGAGCATTTTCCAAAAACAAGGGCATTAAAAAAAAAAAAAAAGACTGCTAATATCTTTTCCACTAAAGTTTACATGGTTTCCTGTTGAACTTGTAAAAGGGAGTGCTGTTGTTAGGACTGGTGTATGTTAAGCTGGCTAGAAATCTAAGGACAGAGGTAAATCTAGTTTTTTTATATGAGAATGGCCAAGTATAAAGACATTAAAGAAGACAGAATAGGGAAAGTTCTTCTGGGGCAGCCCTTGCTCCTGTTCTACCCTACAAAACTGAGTGTCTTCGCATAACTGGGCCCAAGATCACTAGGAAAACATTACTGGCACTGTTACTTGCCAATTGACATCTGCACAGGCCTGTAAAATGCTTTCAGAAGTTCAATTTACTTAAGCTCAAATAAAAATGTAAAGCCTCATGACCAATCCAGAAGAATCAAATAGACAGAAATAGCATACTTAAAGATCAAAAAAGTTCTTTACACGCAAGAATTCAAAGTGAGACACTGGCATCCCTCAAAACAAAGGAAGAAACAGTGGTGTGTACCTAATGCCAAGTAATATAAGAATCTAGAAACTGACTTTCATAGCTAAAAACTGATGTTTTAGCTAAGTTTATGAAAACAACAGTTTTGTTACAACAATGGTTTTGCTACAGTCTAAATGTCTAAATAGTGAACTGAGGGGTCTTTTTTGAACATTCTTCTCTTTCTACAGGTAGACATCTTCCTGCTGACTTTCTTCCAATGAATCTCAAATTACAGCTAATGGAATTCCCTGAGGATGTTTCAGAAATCATACACAGTGTGGTCTGCAGAACAGTAAGGATCTATTTAAAACTGGTCAAAGCTAGCACGGCTAACAAAGAACCTAGATGCAATAGTGGAATTAGATGTGGCATGACTAATTTTCCCAGCTTCTAAGGAGTAACACTGTGAAAGACTGGAAAACACTCCAGAATCCCAGTGTCATGTACGCTTCTCTTTAGTAGGAAAACACTAACACATTTCCATGAAGTACTGTAAGTAGAAGTTGAAAAACCTAAACATGAAAGTGACAACTTAGAAGAAAACACTGCACATCTGCAAGAATCATATGAAACTATTTCCTCTGCATGAGACTGACAACAGAAAACATGGCATCCCTACTGATTTATCAAAATCAGGGCATAAAATAGTATGTTTTATACCTAAATGTAGATCGTATGTGCTCTTTTTTTTTTAATTCTACTTGCCTTATTTCTACGTGAAGAAATACTGATCAATCATAAATAACTTTATTCAGCTCCCTGAAAAAAGGGACACTTGTAAATAAACTGGTAGCCACTCCTGGCTATACAACTAGGGGATTTGCAAAAGGTATAAACAGATGACATAAGTAGCTTTAATGCAAGTACTCTTATTGGTGGTGTCTTACTCCCTCCATGTCCTGCTGTTGTAAGAACAGTTCCTAAAGTTTGACTCTGATTTTCTTAGAAAGCTCAAGGAGTTCTGTTTTTTATTCTCACATACCAGTAAACCCTTGCAGTATGAATTGATCACAAAGAAACAGGTATTGACTGTACAGATGAACACTAAATGACCTCTCACATAAAACTGTACCAAAAACATCACAGGCAATTTCAACAGTCTGGTTTCATAACTCCATTCCACCCATATTTATCTCTCAGTTCTAGTTCACAAAACATCTGTTTATCCTGTGACAGTCTACTTGCATTAGACTACATTTACAGAAAATAGGGCATTAAAAACCATAAGGAACGTATCCAGGGGCAGGGGGTGCATCTATGTATTTGCGCTTAGTTACCATCAGTGGTCTTTTAAGTAGACTGATTTAAAAAAAAACCCATTTATACTTCTGGCTTCCACAATATCTCCTAGCAGTTCCACAATTTATCCATATGCTACATGGAAAAGCACTTCCTTTCCTTTCCATTCCACCCAACCCAATCTCCACCTAAAAAAACACAGAGATGACAACTGCCACACAGACAGCTGCTGTCTCTCCTCCTGAACATCAGGTCAGGGGTGGAGAGGCAGGCACCAGCAGACAATGGCTTCAGCAGAACCTCAGCATTGCCCCTGGCACACATGATTTCCTCTCCTCCAAAAGTGCTACTATTTCCAGAGCAGTTCACCACTTCTTACCTACTGCCCAAAACCTAGAGAGGTGGTTACCACACTTGGAAGGTGAATAGTGTTAAACAGGCTGCACAGCAAGGTGAGATTTTAACAGGAAGGGATAGAATTTCTCTCCTTCCTGTAAAGCCATACCTGGATAATAAAAGCAACTTCCCAGGCTACAGCCTCTCGTGATACTCAGACCCCAGTATGCTATTCAGCCTCATCCTTCTGTAGCTATTTAATGCAACTGTTTTTCAGCTTTACAAGAGACAATGCATGTAATTTCATTGTACACCAGAAGTACAAATTACCAAACTGTTTCTTCAATGCAAAGACTAAGGGTGTTTATGATTTGGTCTACGTACATAACACAGGAGGACAATTACAAACATCTATCAGCTTGAAAACTTCTGCTGAACAGAAATAAACCTTTTCCATGTTTTTAACTTCAAACAAAGAAACCTGATAGGGGGAGTTTGACTTCTAAAAAGAAGTTGAAAAACACTTTTTACAGATGTTTGAGATATCTGTTGCTGACTGCATGCATTGGTAGAAGAAAGGAGACAGCCATGACAACAAAAGTTATACTCCATAAAATCTAACACTGTTTAATTAAGCCAAATAAAAATTCCAACTCTTTGAAGAATAACTACACAGAAATGAAAAGAATACTCTAGTCAAAAATCCCACACCTAAACTATTCAGCTGTAAGTAACACATGAAAACCTCTTCAATATTTTGACATACTTTGATATCTTTCAGTTATGTTTTGACTTAAGGATTCAGAGGGTTTTTATTTAAATAAACTTTCAGATTACATCAAAATAGGAAGAGAGATTACACAGGTGCAAACTCCCCAGTATTGTATTACTAAATTACATCAACTTTTAAAATAAAACTACTTTAGCTGTTAATTACTTCTGCTGATCTTTAATGTACACCTTTGAGAAAAGCTAAAAGTAGCTGATCTTTTGGCAAGCACATTACACGTGCACAACACAAAGACATTAAAGTCAAATTTATGTTGCTGATTAAAAAGCACTGTGGTGCTGCAACTTAATTCTCCAGATGCCTCAACTTTGTGATGGCAACATCCCCACAATGCCACTGTTAATATTCCAGAGCTCTCAGAACATAACAATTAAACCATGATTTGTGAAACTAGATGCCCTACATTTTCTTCAGGACATTCTAGAAGTTTCCTCATCCCAGGAAACACTGACATTTATCAGACAGGTGTAGCAATTACAGTGGTTTCAAAAACATCCCCAGCTTCAGATCTATTAAGTCAGTCATTTTAGAAGTTTCAACATGTAGAAGTACATATAATAAGAATGTATGGTTTCAGTGTACACTTCCAAAAGTAATCAATTACTGTTGGAAAAAGCTTTTCTAACACACCTTTGAGAATTGTTTCAATGAAAACGCTCAACACAAGTGCTTCCCAATACGCTTTTCTTTACACTCCAATCCCTCATGCACTAAAGTCAAGCCTATTAATGTAACATTGTCCTTTAGATCAATTTTCCTATTGCACTGCTTCTTTTACAATGGAGAAGTTAACATTTCAAAGTTAAATATCATGATATGTAGTCGTGCCTTTGTCTTCAAAACACACCTGGAATTACTGTCTCAATGCATTTCAGAGTATGCAAGAATGCTGCACCAAAGCTAACCCTGTCCAAGTTCCATTCTGAGCAAAGATCAGTAGCACTATTAAGTCATACCTAATGGGTTTACAATGCACAATCAAAATAATGTCTCTCCCCATGACTAAGCTGTCACAAGACCAAACTCATTTCATTCATTTCTCTAAAAGGGACCAACATTAAGTTCAACAGCATTCCCTGACTTCAAAGATTTCTACAGCATCTCAATATCCATGCTCATACTACACCTAAAAGGACGAGCACTTCTCAATCTTCCCAATTTTCAGTCAATTCAAGCCAATTCAATTAAAAACACTATGGAAAGTACTTCTATCATAAGACTCATAACTTGAAAAAAAATCTGGATTTTGAGATTATAATCATTTTCTATAGAAAGTCCAGTAAAAGCACACACAGTCTCATGGAAAATAGCTGTAGATTTACAGAAACCTTTAAATGCTTCCTAAACAATGGATATTCACTCTTTTGAATTCACACCATTCATATGTTTTATAAAATAATTATGAAACCTTTTCCTAGCTTCCAAATGTCATGCAATCTCACACTCACTTTTCCTTAAAAGAAGGGTCTATATCAATTTACCTTGAAATGCACTGTGATGCTCCAAGGAAGGGCTGTATTTGATGCATGGAGATCAAAGAGTAAACCAATTGGGTAATGCCTAAACAATGACAAAATATTAATTTAATATAGAAGCCACGCATTTAATTCTACATATCACAGTTAACATACCTGCATTTAAACACATACACAAAAAATAGCTGTTTGACTCTCACAATTAACATTCTTTATTGCTTACTTAGAGAAGTTACACAGCCAAGTTTAGATGACTGACAGGCAGTATCAAGTCTGGAATGTACGTGTTCAATATATAAACCAGTGGTTTCCAAGCTGTGCCCACAAAACACTGCTACTTTTGCAACAGCCTTAAGTGGCCTACAGCTGCTTTGTGGAACCTTCCAAAACAGTACTTTCAGTTAAAAAGCATCAGACCAGGAATAGCTGGACAGAAAATCATACATGCTTTCAGTTGCTTGAGTGTCCTGGGTTTATACCACACTGACCCTTAACATCCTTTCCTTCTCCCACCTCTGATATATCAATGCAGAGAATAAGCAGAAGAGTGAAAAAATTACGTATCTGTGAAAGGGCTGAAAGACAACAGATCAAGATCAACTCCGTATCTTTACTATAAAGTTAAGAAGAATTAAAGGGGAAGAAAAAAATTAACTGGAGTTTTGTATTTCAATGGCATTCTAGATTAAAGGAGTTACACAAAAAAAAAGCTTGCTTCTGACAAATACTCCCTTCTGTCTCATAGCTTTCTCTCCTTTAAATTCATTAGAATATACAGCCCTGAGCAGTATATGGAATATATATCACACAAAACCTCCACAGGCACTGTAAAAAAGACTCTTTGTACAGTTTTCTCACACACAAATATTGGCAAGATTTTTGATATTTTTTTTTTTTTTACACTAAGCATACCGAGACCCATTCTCTTATCTTTCAAAAATGATAAACTGAAGAGCCTTACTAGCTTATTTCATCCTACAAAGAGAGAAACACAGGCTGAACTGTAAAATCAGTAGTTTCACTGAATTAAATGGAAGCGATCACAGCTCACAGACCCAAGCACGTACACAAGTTCTGAAAGTCCCAAGAGTACTAACCGAGAGCACTGCTTGAACAGCACCTGCGCCGAGCCATTTTCCAGAACGGTGAAACCCTCACACAACAGTGCTTTAGCACCCTCTACGGGTGAGCCACCCCAAAGCTAAGGCAAGTTCACCACAACAACAAAATAAAACCCAATATACTACTGCAATTCCTGAGCTTACCTGAGAATAAAGAGCATGCATATCCAGATTCATCCTGATTCACTGCTAATGCTCAAGTTTTTACCAAGAAGATCTTTTAGTAATCACTGCCAATCATGTCCTAAATGCTTAACAGGGGTTCAGCAGGAGTTCCATGAAAGCATGGTTTTCCAGGTCAGTTAAGTAACAAAAATAATACTTGATAATTAGATGAATACAAATTTTCAACACGAACAATGACTTCCAGTTACTTTCAATTTATACAACAAAAGAGATAACCAAAAAAAAGAAAACCACAACAAAAAAACCATACAAAGACCCCTTCATCAGGTCTTGGCCTACATCTGCATTTTCTAATCAGCTAAGTATATAAAGTAAGTTCACAGAATCACATTTCTTCAGTAAAATCCCTGTGCTTCGCAAAGTTAATAGATGCCTGATCAAATGGTGCTTTGACCTTTTGTCATCTGCTAATTTATGAAGAGGAAGGATCAAGCATCCATCCAGTTGGTACTAGACAGCCATCTATATACCATTACCAGGGCTAGAACATGACCCACACAAAAAAAACTCCACTGAAAACCACGTGCAAGTGGCTCAGCCAGGATGGAAACAAGGTGTCATCCCCTAGAATCTGCTCAAGAAACTACTCCAACACACAGCAGAATCACTCAAAGGGAGGGCTCCTGAGAAAGGCTGCACCTCTCCAGGTTTCAAGCTGCCAGGAGAGCTTGAGGGTTGGAGCAAGCAGAGGAAATGTCCTTGCCCAGAAGAGGTGCACATCAGTGAGGAGCTATGTCTCCAAGCTAAGGAGCTGCAGGAAGTCAGGAGGCTGCAGAGCATCACAGACGATACAGAGATTAATGGCATCTTCACTAAGATCTATCTCACAGAGATGAGAATCTGGAGAGAAAGTGTCAGCAGTCACTGGAGTGGCCAGCAGGGACTCAAGAGGATGGGAAAGACCAGAGCTGTGTGAAGTCTGGTGTTGAGGAATCCATTCAGTGCCAGTAGTTCAGTGCACAGCTGCAAAGGGAGCTGCAGGTTGAGCTCTGGTTGATAGAAGCGAGAGGCCAAAACTGCTGCTGACCCTTTGCACAGGGAAGGGCACGGGGATCTGTGGCCCTGACAGGCAGCTGGACACTCAGGGACATGGCAGGAGCCAATGACACAGAGGAAAAACCCCACCCTATCACACACAGGCTGTGAGGGCACACAAGCCCAGGGGTTCCTTGGTTTGGGGTCCCTGCTCAGGGGCACCAGCTCAAGCTGATATTCTGTTATACCATGACTAAGGTCTTTCAAGGACCCAGATGCCCGAGGCTCTGCTGTGGGTAAGGAACCCTTGTCTGACTGTGGGGATGAGGGGCGTGCAGGGAGCCAAGCCAGGCACCATCAGCTCCCCGGAGCTGCCTGCTGGAAAGGGGTCTCGGTCCCACCTCAGGTGGTCCAAGGGTGTGACTGCCAGAGCAGCTCCTGGATGGACAGACAGAAAAATTTCCTTAACCTCTGGCCAAGAGAGGGCAGGCCTTCTCCAACCATTGGCAGTGCTTCAGTGCCAGAGAAGAGGCTGGAAGCTCTGAGGAAGCATCAGAGCTGTCTGAACAGCACATCAGCCGCCAGAGGAAGCAGTCATAGCACTAGGAGACTCCATCCTACAGGGGAGAGAGCCCCATCTGCCAACCTTACTTGTTAATCTGCACAGGTTTGCTGCTTGTTAAAAAGCTGCAGACTGGCAAAGTTGTCCTCTGCTTGGCTTATTAGTCCTTGCTGTTTACCCACATGGTCAGAAATTCTAAGTGCTGCAACAGAACCCCTGAGAGTATCAGAAGTGACTCTACAAGTTCTAGGGGCAAGGAGGCATCCCCACTATTTTGCCACTAAAGGAGACGGGTTCAGAGAGGTGTCTGCAGGTCAGGAGCTGGTTATGCAGCTGGTGCAACAACAAGGACTAACTTGGCTTTTACAGACAGAGGATACTCTTTGGAAATAATGGACAGCTAGGGAGAGATGGAATTCACCTAAGTCAGACAAAAGCATCTTTGCCTTAAGGTTGCCCAGCCTGGTGAGAGCTTGAGACTATAAACAACAGAAGTGTAAATAACAACCCACAGATAAACAGAAATTAATGGACATAGGTGGAGAGCAAGTGGTGAAAGGTGACAGCTACAAGGGAGATGTCAAAGTGATAAAAGAAGGTAGAAGAGAGCTTACCACAAGTATCTACGTAAGTGCACATAGCTTGGGAAACAAGCAGGAAAAACTGGAGTTGCACATGCTATGACATTACTGGGAGAGTGTTGGGCTACCTGAGGTACAGTGAGACAGCTTGCACAACTGGAATACTGCTGTGGAAGGACAGGCATAAGTTGCTTAGTAAAGGCAAGCAGGGCAGATGAGGACAGAGTCCTCCATGACCGTCTCCCATGTCAGGGAGGAGCTTAGATGTATGAACCTTTATAGGACAGACAACAAGTTGGTTGAGTTCTTGTGGTTCAGGAACAGAGGAGGGACTAGTGAGGGCAACAGATCATGCAATCCAGGTGAGAAAAGAGATCAAGTCTTCTTTAAACAACTCAGTAAGTGTCTACATTACAGATCCTGGTTCCTGTCAATCTCTGGAAAAAGCAACACAGTGGAACACAAGTAAAGATTTCTTGATACAGACACTGGATGAACCAGAGATAACCCAAAGCTGAATCTGTTACTTATCTGTTAAGGCAAATGAGTTGTGATAATCAGTGGCAGCTTTAACTGCAGTGACCATGAAATGGCAGAGTTAATAAAAGTCCTGGAGAAAGGGCAGTAAGTGGAATACAGACTTTTGACTTAATTTTTCATTTCCTCCTGGTGCCTCTACACAGTTCAGGCTCAGCCATATCAGATGCATCACTGGACATACACTTTCAGTCCTCCACCTGCAGGCAGAGCACTAATGAACTCAAAATCTATGCTGTATTCACAGAAATGCAGGTGTAGAAGGAACATTCCTCCTGTTGCAAGAAGTCATAAACTTCCAGCTCTTCCAAACCTTAGTAGACTGTTTTCTAATCCAGTAATCACAGTCTTTGCCTGCATCTCCTTCAGTGTGGTTGTAGGTTTAGTCTCCTGTAGCTGCAGGATGGTCTGAGGTTTGATGAATTTCCTTCTGTAATCTCTAATGCTGCATGGTCTGAAACTCCTTACCTTGGTGACACAGACCGTCCCCCAGCACATACCTCCTGCAGGCAAAGAATCCATCTTCCCCTGTCCCAACACTTTCAGCAGGACAGAGAACCCAGGCCAATCTAACTTCAGGCCTGGAGAGCTTCATTCTCATTTTAAGAACTTGACCCACGCACTGCAGAGCCTGAAGTTGAAACTCTGTTTCAGACTTCCTTTAAAATCTCACTGGAAAATGGAAGAGCTGCATCTGAGCACATACAGACTTCATCCCAACTAGGTATGAAACTGCACAGACTGTAAGCAGTAAGACCTCGCAGTGCAAAGTAAATAATTAGAATAAACAACATTATGAACACATTATATTTGATTCTGAATGAATAAGTCATAACTAAAATATTAAACATGAATGACCACTATTCTTTCTCTACTAACTACTAGCTCAATCTAATTCTCAGTTCTGGTATTTGGGTCTTCCCCAGAAGAAGCTTTGACTCTTTACTGGATTACCATTCTCCTAAAATACTGGTTCACAAATAGCACTTTCCTTAGAAAATCCTTAGTTCCACTGAAATCAGTGGAACTGCTCCAGAATAGGCAGAATAGGCTTAGTTCTTCTGAAAGATGAGAGCCTTAATTAGCAGACCATCATTACACTACTTATTTTCACTTCTACGTTCAATTAATTTAATAACTCTTCACTTAATTTTAGAATTACAAGCTACATTTTTATTCTATACCTATATTGTACAGTTTTTTTTTTTTTTAATTCTAGTTTAAACATCATGGTATTTGAAAACTTAGAGAAAATACAGATCTATTCTTGGTTGAAGTACAAAGCCTCTCTTCCCTTGTTACAACTTCAGTGAAAACTAGTTTTTCCCCAATATTTACTTGGGATTATGAACCCTGGATTAAATGTGATACCTTGCTGTTTATTTAGGTAGTAGCCATGACTCAACATTACTATGGCACATAAGACACCATTTCTTGTCAAATTCCACATAATTTATTTAGATGTCTGAAGTTGGTTTTGCCAGTCAGTTATAAGAGAAGTTTAAAGAGATTGTTTTTATTGTGTTTCTATCTATGTATTTTCAAGGTTTACACGAGGTTGGTCTCAAAGAAACAAAAGACCAGGAGAGATCTACTGCATCACCAAATCTACAGGGACATCATCATGGGATGCTTGCTAATCACAAGACAATCCAGGTTCAGTAAGATTAAAAGAAAAATCACTAGTTTTCTTTCCTATGATGATACAAGAGATAAAGAGAGAGAAAAATCTTTTCCTCATTCAAAATACTAAATACCTTCTGGAGGGCTGATGCTATCTATACAGAACTAGCAAAAACTGCAGCTCTCAAAATATTTTCTTTAAAACTCTTTTAACAGCAGAAGCAGAAAATCTGATGAAAAGTATTTATGGAAATTAATTAAATGAAACAGTATCAGTCCAAGTCCCTAACCTCTTACAAAAAAAACCAAAACAAACCAAACAAACTAAAAACCCAAAAGAAGACAGTTTTAATAGACTATAGGACAAAATAAAACCAGAGTCAACAGCAAATTGTTCAGTAAGCTTGAACTAATTGAATTCAATAAACACTTGCAGATCAATATTAGATTTTTACAGTGTAAGCACATATCACACCCGTGAACAATGAAGGCTACTCATGTTTTATTACTGTCATGCTATTTACATTCAGACTTCAGGAATATTACTTCCTATCTGCATTATTTGACACCTTTTAGGAAGGTGGAATAAAGAAAGATTTATTTGGCAATTCTACTGCAAGCAACAGTAAAGCCAAAACCACAAGCACTCTGAATTATGGTAACAACAAGAACAAAACCAGTAAGTGAAGCACAACACCCATCTTATGCATAAAGTAAAAATTCAAGCAGAATAATAAAAAAAATACGTTCAACATTAATCCTTATTTTGTTTTTCCCAAAAACATGCATTTCTTACTCTCCTTTTGCTATCTTTGAAACCCAGTGGAGTGATTACTTTAATAAGACCACTGACACTGTGCTGAACCTGGGAACTCTCTCTGTGATAAACTGCATCAAATACAAACTTCAGTAAACTCACCATTTCAGCGGTGTACCTTCATATTCAAACCATATTTCACTAACTTCCTCTTGTCTCATAACTTTCTGAAAGTGTTTCTTCACTTTGTCTGTTACCAATGTCAAGTAGCTTATCCTTGGCAAAAGCAACTGAAAAAAAAATTATAGAAGCTTTAATTGTAAATAAAATACACTAAACAAGTAAAAATCTATAACAAGTATGCATTTTCATAACCAAAATTCAGTTAGCATTCTCTTCATCCTCTTTTTAAAGTAAGAGATCTTTTAGACAGATAACTCTATAAAAGTCAATTAAATGCTATAAAATTATGTATTCAGAAGATTCACAATAACAGTAGCCAATATATTAACATTAAAAAAAGTAAAAGATTAAGTTATTGATTCTTTCAGTGGGGTAAGGGAGAGAACAGTGGACTTCAATTTCTGCTTTTCTGTACTTAAATAATGAAGTTTTAAACCTTTTTCGTATCAAGACATAAGAAGAGATTTTAACTAGTTATTGAAAAGAATGAGGATCTGTGTATCAGTTCTTATTTCAAAATGGAAATTGCTGCACAAGAAAAAAAAATAATCCACAATAAAAACTAGATGCTTAAGGGTTTGGCTTCCAAGTGTTTTGTACTACTTCCAATAGCTGGCAATTCCATTATCTCAGCACTGGGTTTGCCAGCTCAACCTATTAGTCAAGACTTCCTCCACTATTTAACCTTCACCCAGCAACTAAAACCAGAAAGAAAACTGTAAATATGTTATTAGTTGAAATAAGACACATTCTTACAGCTTTGTCATATACTATCTTCTTTTCTCAAGTGTATACTATCCAAATCATAATGTTGTGCTATTTTTATTTGCAACATCTTCCCTATCATCTTTCTTTTTTTAAAGTCTTTTAGTGTGGTTAAGCACCCTGAATCAACCATGCATTGACCAATGACTGTGTGGCACATTTACTAGAGATAAATCAATCCGTAAGCATTAGCAAACAATGCTTTTCTGTATCTCAGTGAGTAAAGATTAAACTCCCTGTAAAATATCAATTCACTTTAGAAAAGACATTTTAAATTAATAGTATCCATCCCAGAAAGTTCTGCTTCATAATTATTAATAGATGGGCCTAAGGTATATACAGATTATATTTTGCATGTTTAGAGAAACATTTGTTTCCCAGTGCTCCTCATAACTGGTGCTGTTTCTTAAAGTATTTTCTTTTTAGCATATGAATAATGCCAGGCTCCAAGTGAATGTCTGTGGTATAGGCATCCCAAACCGTGTAAAGATATACTTCACCGGATGGAAAACTCGATCTCTGCTGAAACATTCTTCCGGAATTTCTCCAATAATTAGACCACATTTTGATATATAAATCAGGTAATATTTTGGCCATGATAGTACAATTTGCAAATATCCAATTCATAAAGAAATATGGAGAGTACATTAAGTTCCGGGAAGAACAGATTCATCTTCTGGATTATGCTGCATTAGGTTAGGTTACATCTGTGACACAGCTAAATTTTACAATTTTATAAAATTACCTAAGGCCAAGTCTCATCACTATCACACTCATCATGTCAGTTAACACTCCATTTCTCATGTACCATATGGTTTTCTTTTTCCAACTGCTGCTTTTATTACCACCATCACATTGCTTCTGCCTCATTCCACAGGAGCAATGTAATCAAAACACAGCCTTCTTTTTTAAAAGGCTAACAAACTCAATAAATTCAATGAAGCTATGTACATATTCAAATAAGAATTGTTTGGTACTTTAACAGCTTGAATGACAACATAAGCTTATCCTTTATTTACCTAATTCCACATATCTTCACTGATTGTTCTTGAAACAATACAGTCCAGGCTATACCAATCAAACCCACTTATTTTTTTTAATAGCTTAACGTTATTTCTGCATTATATGTACAGTTAAATTATCCTGGTGTACTCTGATGAGTACTAGGACTCTTACAAATGGCAATTTTCAGCATGTTGCACGTAGCACAGCCATGCTGGAATTGATAAATATATGAAAGCATTATTTACTGCAAGTGTTTCACACAACCCTTTAGACTGCAGAACTACCTCTGTAAAATATTCTACCTGTTTACATTGTGAAAGAACAACCCAGTTTCTACTTCAACACAATTAGAGAACACAGACAATAACCAAACAGCATTCAACTGAATTTAACAGAAAGTGGCCAGCACTCCTAAAAGGCTTCAACAAAACCTGTGCAACTGTACAAAACCCAACAGTTAATCAGGTTAACAGGAATCACCTGTCTTTCAGAGATGCTGAGAATTTGCTGAACCCCCTGAACTCTCCCTTTGGTCCCCCCAGGTCTTTTGCCTTGACATAATTATCCACTTCCATTGGAGAAATGAAAGAATCCAATACTACCACTTTTGTAGCTTTAGTTATCTTAGAGATTTTCAAGTATACTAAATCTGTTAAGTGAGATCTTTAAAAGCAGTTTAAACACATTTTCACTTTGTTAATCCTTTTAATATCCCTTCCCCACCCACTGAACAATAACAAGATCATGAGTTCTCTTCATTAAATTAAGAGAAATAAATTTCAAAATAAATTATATTCAAGCAGAATAAATCCTCACGGACATCCCTAAATGTCAACCCCAAAAATTACACAAACCACAACACCTTCCTTTTAAATATTATGTATTGCTATAGTATTTAATCACAACAACCAGGATTTTTTTTAATTAACAAGGAGATTAAATAAAATACAAAGAAATCCTAATGCCTAAGTAAATGCTTGCAATATAACTTTGTGTAAAGAGTACCCCTCCAGGTAAGTCCACAGGTTTTGTTGCAGAACATGCAGTGTTTTTACATGCAAAACAATAAAACAGAAAAGTTACAGATTCAACGAGAACTGGACTGGTATGATCACTAAAATACTGAGGGAGATGAAACATAACATCCTAATGTGGAATGGCTTCACACTGCCCTCTCCAACAGATATCTTAACAAAATAATACTTTTGACACTGAACAAGCTAAAGAGTGGCCCTGTTGAAAACCAGTCCCTTTGGGCAGAGCATCATTCTAAGACTGTATCCTGCTGTAATTTTGTTCTTCATACATCAGACAAATCTCAGCCAGTGAGTCTCTGCTTCCTGTCTACTTCTTTCATCCTTTTCTTTCTAAGTGTTGCTTGCACCAAGAGGCGAAGAATGTATCATTTTAAAATAAAATGCATAATAATTTCAGGATGAGAGAAAAAAATCAGATAAATCAGCAACAGAAGCAGTTCAAGCAAACTGTTCCTAAATATGCTGCCACTCAAAACATAAGCATCTGCATGAAACACTCCAAAGAAAATGGAGGTATCCATTTCTAGCATAACTGCAGAAACCTGCCCTGTATACATGACTATATTAAGACACAGGACAGTGTTTTACCGGAGCTACCCAATCTTTATGCCACCACTCTTTCCAAAAGAGAGACAAGGTAATTTTAAATTACTTGTCCTACCCCTGTGTGGTGCCAGAAGGTGATACACAAATACTGCAACTCCTGTGCTGCACTAACCCACCTGACAGACAGACAGGGCTCTCCTGCCACACCACTCACAAAAACCTAACTCCATCCCACAGAGGCTGGGCTGCTTTTCCAACCCCTCACCCTCCATGTCTATGTCATCCTTCATCTTCATACAGCAGTTCCTCACTGCAGAATCCTTTGTCCTCTCTCAACTTAATGATGCCAGTATTTGCTTCCCATGCCGTTTTTCCATTTAGGAAAGGCAGTCTGGAATACAGAGGTTGCATCTATACTAAAAAGAGGAAACATGTAAAGCTGAAGAGCTGATGTCAAGGGCTGGAAATGTTAACTACATATACTTTTCTACTTCACCCACAGTTTTAGGTATTTTGATGTTCTTTTACTCTGATTTAGCTCACGTTTGCTCCCATACTTCATGTTTAAATTTAAAATTATTCGGCCCATGGACTGACGGCTTTGCGATGCCAACCTGGGCACTCACAGGAAGTGGAAAGGAATGAAGACTTATTTCAAATGCACTCCAGCTCTGATCAAAAAACATTAATGGAAACACACCGTGAAACTATCAGAACTATACCATGATTTAAAACCTTGACCGCTATTCTGCCTTATACTACTGCAAATCCTTGGTCCCTCCAAAGACACAAAGCTGTATTACCAGCTCCAACATAAACTGAAAAATGAAGAAGCTAAAATTTTAGAACTGTCTTCTGCGAGTAACCTCATTTTGCAGAAAGAAAGAATTAAGCATTGAGAACTTATGTGCTCACTTTACATGGAGCAAATAAAAGAAATCCTACAACCTTAAAACCATTTTCTTGACTTAGAAAGCTGGCCACACCACAAGGATAATAACATGGTTTCATGGTTTCCATGCCAATGTTAAACAGATCAAGGCTGAAAGCCTCTAAACTTTAACTCATAGCTTTCAAGTAGCTCTCACACAAAGTATGCAAACATATTTTAACTCATGTATAATTTAAAATCTGAGACTTTTAGGTAGCTTAGATGTATTTGGCAATAAATCAATAAATATGAAGCAAAATGCTCATCTTTTACCAGTGATGAAACTAAAATATACAAATATGAGCACTATTATTGCTGAATGAAAAGCAGTAACAGTTCATTAGGTTTCAAAGCAACACAGATAAATGAGATACTGATGACACAGAGATGCTGTTGAACACAGAAAAGTTCTATCCAGAGTGGAATGGGATATGTTAAGACTTCAGAACTTCAGAATCTCATAAAAATTAAAAGTTCAAGATTTCCCTCCCATATACTTGTTACATTTCAAATTTGCATTCCAGTGAATCAGCAAACATTCTTTCTCAATTACATTTCTATTAGGTGCTGAAAGAATGAAAACTGATGAGAACACTATAAATAAATACATTATTATAGAAGGCACTTCCATGTTACAACTAAAATGCATCCATTATCCCTTTTTTATCATCAGCTAGCAAGCTCGTTCAGTGTTCTGTTTAACCACTATAGTTGTTTTTCTTATTTCTGAGCTAGATCTCTCATGGCTGCTGGACTTGAGCAAAAAGAAAATGAGCAGAAGTCATCCACAGAGCCAGAGTTCCTCTGGAGTTTGTGTTACACAGGTGACCCACCTTAATGTTTAAGGTTTGATAAATCATTTGACTGAATCATTTCTGCATTAATAGAAGTTCTCTCCTTTCGACTGATGATCCACTCACATCCAGCCCCCTCTTTTACCTAGTCACTCACTGACATTCTAAATTGTTCAAAGATTTGGATTACCTGTAATAAATTTCTCTCAAGAATGAAACGAGCCTGAACTTTCCCATTTGCTGTGAAGAAAAACGAATTCAGGCCGCATGTGTTAACATGTTTACTTTGAGAAGCTACCAGGCATGAGAAGAGGTGGGGTCTTTTCACAACATGCAGTAGTACACGTGATGAGAATGAAGGAAACAAACACAACCACGGCCTTGGACTATTTGTGACGACCTTTGTCATACTCACATAGTAGGGGTCAGCTTCCCTTTCAGTTATCTCATCCTGATACAGAGTGAAACAGGTCGGTATTCGCCCAAACCACACATCTCGAAGTACATCTTTGTCATCTGTCATTCTTCCAATGGACGGCGAGGCAGCACATAGGTAGATCAATTTGTTTCCTCAGCTACAAACGTAATCCGTTCCCCCCGCAGAAAAAAAAAGAAAAAAAACCAAACAAAACAAAAACATCAAGAAGTCAGCACGACTGCAAATAAAATACATCTTATTAAAGGTTCTCCCATAACTACGTTCCTGCAGGCGGACCAAGGCTGTCACCGGGGCACTAAATGCACCACCCGGTACAAAGAACGGGATGAATTAAGTTCCCAACTACAAACGCAGTGGGTGGATAAGGACTGAAACGCAAATGAGCATTTCCTAGAGCTGCACCGCGCCGCAGCCGCGGAGCCCAAAGGTCCTTTCCCGTTCCGGCGCGGCCGAGGCCGCGGTGCCGGGGCAGAGCCCTCGCCCGCAGCCCCGAAACGCGCCGGGCTCTCCTCCGCCGCCGCCGGGGGTCACCGAGGCCG
>VWZN01000697.1:364499-380685 GCA_013396955.1 Regulus satrapa | reverse complement strand
ATGGCCCCGCTGCTGAGGCGTCGGCGGGGTGGCTCAGGCGATGGAGGGAGCGCGTTTGAGGATTTGGAGCGCCTGGTCTCTGTGTTTTCCCCTCACCCGGTTGTTCTTTTTCCTGCTTCCCCAGGGAAGTAATCACAGCGGCAGTAATCACAGCGGCAGTGCCTGACGGAGTTCCAGGAGCGCTTGGACAATGCTTTCGGGCACGTATTTTGACTTCGTGGGGCCTCCGTGCAGGGCCAGGAGCGGGATGGAGTCGATGGGTCCCTTCCAGCTCAGAGTGTTCCCTGGCCTTTGCTGCGGTAGACCTTACCCGCCGGGATGGACGGAGCAGTCCGGACAGAGGAGGGCAGGACTGGAGCCCCTCCGCCACAAAGACCAGCTGAGAAAGGTGGGGCTGAGAAGAGAAGGTTGTGTGGAGACCTGAAGGGACCTGCTGGGAAGCCAGGAAGGCACAGCTGTGGTGACAGGACGAGGAGGAATGGGCGCACACTGCAAGAGGGGAAATTTAGCCAAGGTATTAGGAAGAAATTCCTTACTGTGCAAGGCACAATAATAGGTTGCTCAGGGAGGTTTTGGGTGCTCCAGCCTGGCCAGTTCAATGCCAGGTTGGATAAGGTCTTGATCAACCCTGGTCCAGTCAGAGGTGTCCTTGCCCATGGCAGGGCAGATTGGGACCAGATAATATTTAAGATCCCTTCCAACCCTTCATATTCCATAATTCTGTGATTTTATTCCATGATCACAGGAGGATGCAGAATACCTGTTGCCACCAGTGATGCCTCTTGCGTACCAAAGCATCATTCTGGATTGGCTTTTATCAGCTCAGTAGGTGCAAGTTCCCAGTTGAGTTCTGCACTTCAAGTGACATCTCCCGCGATTCTGTCACTCTGCAAACCCCCATCTTGATGTCCTAAAACTGCAGGAGGGCTGGGGAAGATCAACACTGGTGGCAGGGAACATGGTAACTCCCAAGGAAGATGTGTATCCTACTGTGCTACACGCTAGCAGCCGTAAAAGCCGGGTTGTTCCGGGGCAAGATGTAGAACTGCAGCGAACATCTCCGAGCGGGTGTTTGGGCACACTGGGATGAGAGCTGACACGGTGTGGTTTGAGGGGATGCACGTTCCAGTAGTGCCACGTCCTGGCCATGCTGCCTTGTGGCCACCAGATGTCATGCAGTGGCCACGGCTGCTGAAGGAGTCTTGGGGAATTTCGGGAACTAACTGCAATTATTGCAGACTTTCCTTGGGGTTTACCCAAAGACCAGCATTTTAATAAGTTTGTGTGTTGCTGAGCCAACAGTATGATTTGAAGAAATCTAGTATTTTTTTTTTTCAGTCATCTGAAGGATTAGAAAAGTCTGAAGGGCTCATTTTAATTTTTTTTTTCCTAGTTTAAATAAGATCATCGTGATGATCTCTTTTTGGCAAAACATAATATTCCAAACATGAGGCCTAATTAAGAAAAAACAAAACAAAACAAAAACAAACCAAACAACAAAACCAAACAAAAAACCTCTCTTGCTAGTGCTCTATAAGCAAAAAGTGAAGCTGTGTCACTCCTGTGATTTGGGACATACCCAAGGAAGCTTTCCTTGCCTTCTCTCTGAAGTTTCCTGTGACACATTGATTTAAAAAGGAGGAAAACTGCCGTAAACCTGGAGTAAACTTAGTATTTGGTATGGCCCACCCCGAGGACAGGGAAAGAAGGCACAGAGCACATGTGCTATTGCAAGGGCTTTATGCTTGGAAGGGACCAGTTCCCTTGCACTCCTGAATATGGGCAACTACACTCACCTTGCACATGTGGCATGATGGCGGAAGCGGAGAGGATCCTCCAGAAGTTTCTGTGCACTCACAGCAGTTTTAACTAGCGTGGATGGGGTGGAAATTATTGTCCTGCAGACCTGGGGTGGAAGGAGACGTGCACAGAACCGATCCCAGAGTTACAGAGACGTCCAACCCGCAAGCGCTGCACATTTGCTAAAGGCTTCTCAGTGTGCTTCTGCAGACATTAGGGAGCCCCCTCACTGCTGTTGCAGGTCTGCTGAAACCAGTCTCAGGAGGATGCACTGCCCAGTGGAGCTGCTGTGAGATGTCAGCACCACTGGAAAAACAAACAAACAGAAAAAAACCCTGACTGAACAAACAAAAAAAAAAGCCCAAGATTTTTTTTACCAAGATTTTTCCTCATTACAAGATTTGCAAGCTTTCAGAAAGCTTTGCACATATGGATATCCCTACAGGAAATCAAGGAGGACCGCAGGGTTAGCCTCTGCCCTTTCCTCCTGTGAACTCCTCAGAGCTGTCCTGTACAAAAGGGTGGTTTTGGTAGGATCTGTAGGCTGGAGGGTTTGGCTGATCATTGTAGCAGCATCACTAAAGGCAATGCCAGGTCATTTATTTTCTCACAGGCAGGCAGGAGTCTGCTAGTTATTATCAGTGATACTGTTAGGATGTGACTCCTTGATGCTGCCCTGTGCTCACCTCCTGAGGTCTTACTTAACCCCCACTGCTACAGTTGTAGCACCACACTGGCCAGCTAGGCTGTGCCATCAGCATTCTGTTGATTACTTATGATGACTACCAAGCAGATTAAGCATTTACTTTTGCATTTTTCTCTTGTGTATAAGGAACACAGGCATCTGACTCAGGCATATGAATTCCACTTCATAGGCTGAAAACTGAACTCCACTGAGCACCCAAGGCTTTTGCTGGATCTACCTACAAGAAACCAGGGAGAGAATAGAACTCAGTCAGGTTATAAAGTGAAATAACTTGCTATTTAAGTTATCTTCCTATTTAAACATCATGCTGGTGTAGTTAGCAGACACAGATACAACAAGACCCATTGTCCATGTGAGATTTTTGAAGACAATAGTTCTGTAGGTGAATGAGGCTCTCAAAGAGACAAAGTTGCTTGTAGATAAACACATGAGATACAATGTGACTACTAAACAAATAAACTGAACCTGAAGTGAATGCCAGCTTTTCTATTATTATGACTACAAATAAATAATCCAAATCTAACATTAAAAATAATTGCTAGGGTGTAATGCCAAAATAAGTACAATAAAAAGTGAATTACCTCTTTGACATATTGCTTTCCACATTGCTATCTAATGCTTTGAGCTGGCACAATGGACTGGTCTAAACTGGAAGGGGAAGAGCTCAACAAACATATTTCCAATTCCAAAGATCCTAAAGCACTATTCCCTTATTTTAAATGTCATCATCAGACAACACACAGTGAGTCATTGCCTAATGGCAGCTGAATCAAAATACCTGTTATTGAGTACATATGGAATGCAAAGATACTTGTTAAGAACAAGATTATAATTAAAGATGCATTAATTCTAATAAAAATAAAAGAAATGGAACAGATGGTTTACATATTTGTGGGCAGTTACGTTTTTGTGCAATGGTAGTGCAGATGAAGATTTGTAAGCAGAATCTGTGAATAATTTACATTGGAAGGGACCTCTGGAGTTCTTCCCTGACATCTAGGCCAACACCCCTTCTCAAAGCAGGAGTAACTACGAAGTTAGAACACATTGGTAAAGGCAAATCATGCCAGCATTTCATTGCTGAAAAGTTACCTGAACTAAAACATGAAATACAATTTCCCTCTGTATTTTGCTAGTACAGGGATTACTGATATTCATTGCTGTGATTACATGGAGTGAATTTAATGATTCTTTCGTATAATTGGTATTTTATGTCACCTACACATACCACAAAGTAAGGATAGTTGGTAAGTATATAAAGTATATACTTATGTGAGTTATACAAGTGAAACAAATATCCTTGGTAGGTGGAGAAAATATTCGGTTTATTCAGTCCTGGCTCTGCTTCTGCAGCACCCAGACTCCAGTAAATCATTGGCTAAACACACAGATATGTGAAATTTTACCTGTTCCAGTGTTGTTTCATTAGCAAATGATCAGCAATCTCTATTGCTGTTTTCCCTTCACTTCCCTAGCCGTTTTCAATAGAAAGCAAAATGTACTTTAATTTTCTAGCTATTGTCTTCTGTGTGTACACGAAACCAGATTGTGGGAATCATTAATGTACACCTTTTAACATGCAACAGTGACTAAGAGTCAAATGAAACTCATAAAGCTGCTATTTATATCTAGCTAAATAGTTCATTGTTACCTACTCCCAGAGAAGACTTAATTTGATTAATTACACCAGAAGCTGATTCATTCATCTGAGAACTTCCTGGAAATATTACAAGATGGCACTTAATGTTTTCCATTAATATATAAGTTTGTGGAAGCAAAAAAAAAATCGCTCTTATCAGGATGTAATTCTCCTTTCATGCTCTCCTCGCCTACTAATACTTGTCTTCTTTAACAACTAATATATTTGGAAATATTCTAGATTGGTTTTAAACTTTCTTGTCTAAAGTGAGGTGTGCTGACAGCTGTCCTAGTTTTCCTTCATAGTTGTTAACTCTTTTATTTTGCTGATTTCATAGAATCGCAGAATGTTTTGCACTGGAAAGGGACCTTGAAGATAATCTAGTTCCAATTGTTATTTCCTATTTTAGTCCTAACTTAAAATTCCTAAATCATATTTCAGACTATCCAAAATATCTTCTATTGCTAAACCAAGTGAGTGAACATTTAGGAAATCCCAGTTCTAGGTCTGCTGCTTATTATTTACCTCGAGCAAAATTTCTTGGGTTTGCCACTTCGTTGTAGACTCATGAAGACGTCTTGATCTTAGTGAGGAGGAAGGGAAATACCCCTTTTTAAAACATCACATTGTGTGCATGTGGAGATTTCTTATGAACATAAATCATAAACTTTCTTTCCTGATATATTGACAATGCCAACAGCCAATTGTTCACCTAGCTGGATTTTTACCCCTCTGCATGTTAACTAAGTAATACTTATTCTGTCAAGTATTCGCTCTTATCATAGAGGCTAAATCAAAAGGTGATAGGATGATGATTCCCAACACATCTTTTTTCTTTGTTGGGAATGACAGGCAAAAAGGCTTTATCAGTATTATCTGAGTACAGGACAGGTTTGGCTTCATCTGCATTTGATGGATACATTTAGCCATTTATGACCAAGGATCAACACTAACTTAGTGCTGAATCACAGCACAGACAGAAAGTAACACAAAAGTAGAAGGAAGATTATACAATAATCCTGTGCTGTTTGGCAATTGGAACAGCCTTTAGGTTGTTTACTTTTAGACAAGAAGAGGTTTCACCAATAACCTACCTTGTTAATACCATTCAAATGTCAGCTGCTGAGACATGGGCAGTCCAGCCCTCAGTACAAGAAGACACTAAGCACCCATGTGTCACCCAGCACTTGGGAACTCCCAGAACTGAAACCAGAATTAACTGCTGTTTGTTGGCAAGTAATCTTTTATACCTCAGTAAGAAGATTTCTTGCTGTACAACTCTATATGAAAATACTTTTAATGAGGACTTCATTCCTTTTCTGTGTTACACTGCGTAATTCCAAGCATCTGAGTTAGACTCTTTACAACCTGGTCTATTGGCTATATTATGAAACCTGATTTACTCTGGCAATAAAGTACCAAATGTCATATGGATTCATGGATAAACACAGTGCCAAGTGTGACACAGAGAGAGCAGCCCATATCCCCTGCACATCTAAATCATCAAGGCTTCAGAAATGTAATGTTCTCTTCTCAGCAAACATACATGTGTTATTACATCTGACATAGACCACAGTTTTTTCCTTAGATTTGTGAAATGAAATAGTACCAATTTGTAATAAAACATAGGATTTCTCTATTGCATTCAAATTTTTTTTTTTTTTTTTTTAATGTGACTGGATGATCTTCTGTAGTTTTACCGAGGGAAAGAATTTTTCTCAGTGATTCCAAATTCACTTTGATAACTTTGTAGTACTAAAGTGTAGATAACTCTAGTTCTGGAGCTCTGATATGTCTTTGTTTATCCACTAAAAAAGTGTGTTATGGAGATTTAAATTTAAAGCGAATTTAAAATCAATATTGGATACAAGTTTTCTAGTTTTCTTTTCCTCTTGGTTGTATTTGTACATTTGTTATATGAGTTAGCTGTTAAATCACTGATTTCTCAAGGGAAATAGTAAGAATATGATGCATATAAAATAAGAGAGTGAGTGAAAAAAAGTGAAAATCCTAAAGTCCATCTTATTTCATGAGAAGTGTAATTACCAGTGGCCTCATCAGTGCTGAGGGAGCGAAGGATTGTTGGAAGTCGCTTACCCTTGAGCTGCTGGCTACACCGTGTCTAACATAGCCCAGTGTATAATTTATTTCCTTGCTTACACAGGAGTTTGCATTTGCCTGTCTTGAACTCCATGCTTCTTGCATTCTGTTGTTTGCTGAGATTCCTGTGAATAACAGCTCAGCCCTCCAGCATATCAATCACTCCACCGTGCCCAGTTTGTATCACCCAAAACCCAAACAAGTGTTTGTTCCAGCTCCTTGTCCAGTTCAATGATAAACTTGTTACATGGCTTTGTGAAGGGTTGACTGTGGCTGGATGCCAGGTTCCCACCAAAGCCACTCTATCACTCCCTTCCTCAGCTGGGCAGGGGAGAGAGAATGCAAAGAAAGGCTCATGGGTCACCATAAGGACAGGGAGAGATCATGAAGCCATGAATGGCTCCTGCGTGCGTCCCTTCCATGGGGTGCAGCCCTTCAGGAGCAGATTGCTCCAGCAGAGGTCTGCTACAGGGTAACATGTCCTGCCAGCATTCCTGCTCCAGCATGGACTCCTCTCCATGGGACCTCCTTACCAGGAGCCTGCTCCAATGTAGGCTTACCACAGGGCTGCAATCTCCTTTGGGTGTCCTCCTGGCAGAGGCTCCTCTGGGGGCTGCAGGTGGGGATACCTGTTCCACCATGGACCCCCATGGGCTGCAGGGGCACAGCTGCCTCACCATGGGCTGCACCAGGGGCTGCCGGGGAGTCTCTGCCCTGGCACCTGGAGCACCTCCTGCCCCTCCTTCTCCACTCACCTTGGGGTCTGCAGGGTTGTTGCTCTTACATTTTCACTCCTCTCTCTGCTGCTGTTTCTGCAGTGCCTTTTTTTTCCTTCTTAAATCTGTTATCACCATTGCTGATGAGCTTGATCTTGGCCAATGGTGGGTCCATCTTGGAGCCAGTTGGTGTTGGCCCTGTAGGATATGGGGAAAGTTTACAGCACATTCCCGTAGAAGAACAGGGTGGCCCCTCTGCTACCAAAACTTTGCCATGAAAACCCAATACATATTGAATTATTAACCACTACTCTCTGATCCCATCAGTCCAGCCAGTTTTTCACTGCCCTTGCAATCTACTCATCCAGTCCACATCTCCTCAGTTTAGCTACCAGTACACTACAAAAGACAGTGTGGAAAGTCTTGCTTGAGATAAGCTACATCTGTTACTCTCTTTTCATCCACAGAGCCAGCCATTTCATCATAGAAGGCAATCAGGTTGGTCAAGGATGATTTAACTTTGATAAGTCTCTGCTGGCTGATTCCAGTCATCATTCTGTCCTTCATGTGTCTAAAATGTGGAGGACTTGTTCCTTCATTTTCCCAGGAGCTGACCATGCTGTAGACCTTTCTTCTTGATTTTTTAATAATATTGATGTGATACTTGTCTTTTGCCAACAAGTGGGGAATCCCCCCAGTTGCCACAGCCTTTTGAAGATAACAAAGAGGGGCCTCACAAATATATCAGTTGTCTCAACTTCTATGGATGCATCTTGTCTGGTCCTATGTCCAGAAATATTTAAACTATTCCTAATTTGATCTTCCTTTAGGATGGGTAGTGCCTCAGTCCCCACAATTTGCTACTAGGCTCAGAGACCTGACCTTGGCAGTAAAAAACAAGACAAACAAGGCCTGAAGTACTCCAGTCTTTTCTATGGAATTTGTCACTACATCCTTTGCATCTTGCCTGCACTATTTAGCAGTGAATTTACATTTTCCTTCTCCTTTCTTTCAGGGTGCTTGACTGTAGAAGCTCTTCTTCAAGTCTTCTATGTTCCTTTGTGGTTTTGACCACGGCTGTGTGGTTTTCCTAATTTGACCCTTGAATGCCTGAGATGCTGCTAGATTTCCTGGTAACTTCCTTTCCATGTCTGAGCTCAACTAGAACTTTCCTCTTCAGCCAATCTGGCTTCCCACTGTATCTGCCCATCTTGTGCAATCACAATGGGCTGTTCTAGTGCTTCAAGGAGATTGGATTTGAAGGCCAGCTCTTTTTTTTCTTTCTTGGCTCCTCAGTAGTTCCTGCTGATCTATCCCCTGACCAAAATGAAGTCCACTCTCCTGAAGTTCATGCTATGTACCTTCCTTGCTTCCCTTAGCATCTTAAATTGAACCTGTTTTCCCACTTATTTTTAGGCTGTGATCCACCTGCTTTGATGAACCTGCTTAGAAACCTTTCTCAACAGCAAGACTGGGAAAGGTGCTCCTTCCTTTCTTTCTTATGCTGGTGCCATCACCTCCCACCAGTCCTCACTGCCAGAAAATAATCCATGGACATAGAAGCCAAAGGCTCTCCCATTAAAGCCCATGTCCTTAACTGCTAGGGTCGAAGAGGAACCCCACCTTGGCTCTTTGCCACAGCTCAGAGTACAGCAGTTGCCTTTGATCTGCTCAAGTTCTCTTTTGGCAGCCACACTACTGTCCAGATGGGTAAGAAGTACACAGCAACAGTGAAAACACAGCAATAGATAGCAATAATCCAAAGACATTGTTGGTCCTTCTGTGGTGTCCCACACCAGGGCCCAGGACAAGCAATCAGCTTCTTGACAGCAGGTCTGACCTGCAGGTGGGTACTCTGGCCCCTAGAGAAGAAAGTCTTTGAAATAAGAATAATCTCATTAGAGAAGTTTAAGGAAGTCCATTCTTTGTTTAATCTCATATTGATTATTCTTACTCTTTCTGTTTGTCTTTTTTTCCCTGAACCCATAATAATAGTGTGGTTTCCTTGATAACTTATTGGGAAGGGCGTGTTTATAAAGACTTAGCTTAGCTTATGCATTCTCCATCTATCTTTTTGTGGAACAGCTGATAGATAACTCCCTAATTATTGTTTATTAATGGTAGAAATTCACTGACCCACATTCTCACAGTCACTCTCTGTGTTTGTTTTAAATATTACATCCTTATTCTCTGTAATCACAACTGATTATCCTGGGAAAAGCAAATGCTGACGAACAGCTCTACTACTTCTTGCTTCTCCTCCCCAGGACTCACAATAACTTTGTTTCATCAGGCTGTTTCAACACCTCCTCTTTGGATAACTTTTCAGGAGACAGTGCAAAGTTTAAATTCATCTGGAAAGAGGACAGTGCTGATGGCTGCACAGAGGCTGATGGCATTCACAAGATCTGTATTATAGAGCCTGTGTAATATACAGGAAGAAGAAGTGACTGGTAAACATAACTATGGACAGACAGTTTCAATTTCCAAGTAATGCTCCTATATTATCTGCAGATATATAAGAACAGTTATGCTTTTAATTATATCTGGTCAGCTTAATATTTAATTGCAGATTCTTTAGCACCCAACTGGGTTACAGAAGACTGGATAGCTGTTGGATTTGTCACAGGATGCTCATTTCCCATAGGAATATAATCAGCTGTGCTTATGTTTCATTCTTTAGCACATTGGCTCTAGACTGTAAATTGCAGAAGATAGAGAGGGACCTATGTTCCTTCATGCCTGTCCATTTCCCAGCTCATCTGTTAGTCAGTATGAGCAATAGTACACAACTGGTAATTATGTATCTAATTTTCAGGGCTATTGATTTAGTAATGTATCTAGAATCTCTATGAAATAATTAATTTTAAGTTTCCTGGTAGTTTCTGCCTTCCCTTTTAAAAATTAGAAGAGAAAGATCCCATCCTAACTTAAGCCATGCTGGCTGATAGATCTCCATGAGCATATGATAAAAATATTATAGAATGGCATTGCTGATTTAGTTAAATTAAAAAGTATTCTTTAAGGTGACAAATTAATTTTACCCTGATAATCATCAAAAATTTAGACCAGAGAAGAACATGACCTATAATTTTGCTTTTGGCCAAGCAGAAAAGTGTAGCAGCACTATGCACACTAACCAGTGCAAACTGGAAAACAAGAGAAAATAAGCCATAAAATATTAGCCTGGAAATATATACATTTCAGCCAAGCTGTATCTACTCAGGAAAACACAAACACATCTTGATATTAAGCAGTAAATTACAATTTGTCAGTATTATATTCCTAATGCCTCATTGTTATGTTAATTTGTGGTGTTTTTCTAATTGAATTAATTTATGGTCTTACCAGTATACCTTTAAATTGTGACTACAGGAGAACTGAGTGCTAGAATTCGCTTTTTTTTTTTTTCCCTTTTAATCAAACTCCAGAGGAGGCCGGAGCCCCTGATGCACAGAGTGCATCGATGATGTTGCCAGTCAGTGGCATTCTGCTCCCAGGAGAAGCAGCATGTCCCACCTCCCTCCTCCATTCCCACTAAGATGGGAGAGAAAAAAAAAAGTAGCCACAATGTGGAATGTTCTTTCCTCTGAGTAGCATCAACATCATTTGTTTCAGACTAGTTATATAGCCTGTTTTCTCACAGCTATTTTATCTTCCCCTCTTATGGGGAATATATATACATGTTTTCCTTGAGAAGTAAAAAATACTTGTTGAAAAACATCAGATGCCAAATAAACACCATATTGAACCAACTTTGACATAGCACACATAAAGTGTTTTACAGATATTATTGCTCAGCTTGAGACCAGGCTCAAAATATTTATTTTAACCCTTTATGCAAACTGGGAAGTCCAAAGTTTGAATGCTTTCAAGAAACAGTAAATTGAAAAATGCACAGAGGAAAAATTGGTCTTTTACAGGTGGGCAAAAGAACAAAATACTTGGATACTCAAAGCAAGAATGAAGTGATTTGTAGGTGAGTTGTAGGTGTTACCTTGGGTTTGTACTGACACTGGACTTCAGTGAAAGGTAGTTAGGTTTAAAGAAAAGTAACATTGGATTGTTATTAACAGAATGGGAAAAACACTTGGCATGCAACAGAGAAGGAACCCCCTGAAATAAATGTTTCTTCTTTGAGACTTTTTTTCCCTGTGAACTGATTGGAGAAGGAATGAAAACTACTGACATGGATGTATAAGCCAGAATAAGAGGAATATTCAACACTGGGAACTCCTGAACATTTCATAACTGAAATCTATTTGGCTATCTGCCTGGACTCATGGGCTGAACCTGGCTGGCATTGAAACCAAACAGGGCACTCTCACTGTTAGCATCACAATGGCAGTATTATGTGGAGGTAGTAACTGATGCAGAAGCAGTTCACTTATATGCTAAAAAAAACCCTACAATGGCTCTGGCTAGCACCATAAAATTTCATGTTAAAGTCAAAGATCACATGCTACACCTTGGCATCGCTGTGGGACACTTCTAATGGGTGAGCACTGAAGTTATACAAGCCCATGGATTATATACATGACTTATTTTGTTTGCTTCCCTTGAGCTGGAGGATTCTAATGTAAAAGACACTTTAAAGGCCCAAAGATGGGTTGTAGGACTCTTCTTTGAGTAGCTGACAGGAGGTGTGTGGGTAGCGGGGAGGTATATGTGACACTTTTCATCTATGCGAATATATAAGCAACTCAAAGGCTCTGATAAATTTTTGACATTCTACAGCAAAAGTAATAATAATAATAAAACATATTTAATAGTATTTAATGGAATAATTGAACATGCTAATTTCCCATTAAAAAATTCTACCCACACCTATCTGCTGTGGAATACCCAGTTTACGAAATAAAAATCTTAGCATATAAAAGGGTTTGGCAGAACTATTCATGAATAAGTGGGTTATAAATTAAGCCAAAGCTATCAGAAAAATGAAGGTAAAATCTTGTCCCTGGTAAGAATCACATCCATTTTCGACTTATCTGATCAATAACTAGCACCTAAGGGATGGGCATTGCATGCTTTCAAGAGAGGTATTAGCTCACAGATGAACTTAAATACCAAAGATCCCAAATTGAACCACGATGGGAACCAGGCAACTTAAGACCGAAAACATCCAACACAGAAATCTAAATTGCTGCCTGAAGTAATCACACAGTGTGCACAAGATCAAATTCAGAGCATGAGGTTATGTAAATTCGCCCCCACTCCAAAATGTCCTCAGAGCCTGAGGTGCTTCCATCTCCTTGAGCTCCAGTGCCCGTGTGCTCCCCTGTGTGTCCCCCCAGGCAATCCGGCCATGCGGCCGCCAGACAGACCAGGGTAGGTCAGGGCAGCTGGCACGCCAGTAATGATTGCCCTTTGAGCCTCAGTGATGCTTTGCCCCACCTACCACATACATAAGGCGATCCCAGAAATGCTTGACTTCTTGCTGGAAGCTCACATCACTGCCTCTTTGCTTCCAGGTTTCTTAGTCTTACTCTCAGCCAAGCTATTGCCATTTTTCCAAAGTCCTTTCCTGCGACATGGAATTGTTTACCTTTAAGGGGCTTGTCCTGCTATTTGTTTTTTAAGGGTCTCTTTACTTCCCTGGCCTCCCACATATTCTCTTGCTACAATTCTGGCTGCCTTGTTCCTGAACCAATTTAGTTCCTAGCCTTGGCTTTTCCTGGTCCTAATATTTAGTTGCATTTTTCAGGCTGTCTTTAGCCCTCAGGGGTGATCACCCATATCCCGCCATTTCTGATAATTTACTGAGGACATTAATTTATGCCTTTTTATTTTTTTTTTTAAGGCATAGAACGGGACTCACTCCTCTTTTCAAGTGTGACCAGGGAACCTCTAGTCTCATGTTCTGCCAGAAAGTAAACATTAGTGGTGATATGACTGTGAGATGGAATATATTCTTATAGGTGGGGTATTCCCAAATTAAGGCTACTATTTCCATCACTATTTCTACATCATACCTGGAACTCAAGGAAAAAAAAAAAAAGAAAGCCAATATGGCACTTTGTATGGAGCCTGCTGTTACTGCATGAGTTAAATAAGATCCAAATATGCAACCACAGGGAGTCCCAGCAGAGATTCAGCCCAAGCAATACCTAGTTTTTAGCTCCTGGTCAGACTTAGGCAAGAAGCAGGCACCCGACACTCAGCCCTGTGAAGACTCAGCAACTCTGAGCATGTGGGGAAGTGAATCCCTAAGTACTTGGGGCACTTTCAAGACAAACAGGGAGGCAACCCTGGAATTTAAGTGCCCACAGGGTTAGGTGTCAAATGAATGTGGGATTTCAGGACCATAGTTTGGGAGTTATGTGTTTTATGTGGGACACAGGGAGGATTTTGGCCCCTGTGTACCTTATTGCTTTCTTACCACCAACTCCAAAGTGTGAAAATCCAAAGCAGTCTTAATATATTCTGACAGTGAATTATCTGAATCTCAAATGTTTGCATGCATGCACCATTTCTGAAGGAGATGTCACACTTGTGTTGTATTGGAAAAGAAGAAAAAATTTTTGATGACTAAATTGAAGATAATCCATTCGTATTTTTCTGTAATTTGTGTATGGGCCTTAGATTGGAGGTTTGTTCGTTTGTTTCAGAGCTGTTGTGCCTTATATTGGAATAGTTTTATATTAGAATAGAAATTGTTTCTGTTTTGAAACCAAAAAAAGGGATAATCAATTATTTGAATAAACGGTATTATCTCAACCTGGGTGTTTTATTTCAACCTGTGTGTTAGCCAATTTCTATAACAGCTTCGAAAATTTTGAGTCTGTATTTATCAGATTATCTTTGCAACTCTAATATTAGCATGTTTCAAGTTTAGGGGGGGGAGGGGGGTTTGGTTCATTTTTAATCACACAGTTTGCAGTCAAGCAAGACTAATGAGTATGGTAAAGTCTAATCTAGATACTCAATCATCTTCTTTTTCACCGTGCTGGAATGATACCAAACAGGAGAAGAATAATTTGTTGCATACACCTTTCTAAGGTATGAAGTACTATGAACTGTTGCAAAATTGTATTGGTTCAGATAAAGCCAGACAGACTTGTTCTGTTGCATGTGCCTGGATTAAACTGACATAAACTGGCTGCTGACATAAACATGACCATCATTTAAAGTTTCCTGAATGACTGGCTAATTCTTATGAATGTCTGTCTTAACTAATGGCCTTAAAAATGCCTTTCCTGATTCAAGAGGTCCAAACCTTCTACATAAAATATTGTCTTCTGACAACTAAAAGTACAGATCTGATTGGATCAAAATCACACATTGTTCTGACACTGCCATATTTAACAACCAGACTTTAATTTTGACCAGAGTTTGAAAAACAACCAAAACAACCCAACCCCTTCACTTAATTTTGTGTATCAGGATTTTTTAGGGTATGTTAGCGCTGAAGCACAAATGCTGGATACCTCAAGGCTTTTGTGGAATGCACATTTCTTATATGTGTCTCTCCAGAGAGATATGGAGCTCTGCACATTTTCTAGGTACTCTACGCCGCTAATGCTAATCCAGACCCTGCCAAAATAACCTAAAAGGATTTTAAAAAATGTGTGCCTTGCACATCTCCCTTTTCTCTCTTAGGTAATTGAAACTGTATGTTTTCAGGCCAAACACTTTTTTTTTTTTTTAATTTTATTTTTTGTGTGTGGAATCAAGTAGCACAGGTCTGCTGAACATACCCTCATCTGCCTGGTCTGCCATCAACTCAAGGTATCTAATGGGTAGAGTGGCAGGGAGAGGACACACCACGACTGCAGTGGCCAAGACTCCTTTCTCTCCAGTGCTGTTTAGGTGAAGTGGTTCACCAACACCAATTAATTTACCTTTGCTCTGGCACAGCAGAATCCCAATTATAGCTGATGGCTGAATGGAAATGTAGCACATAGACTTAGTAATGTGGCTTCATCAATGGTGAATGTCAGAAAATGTCATGGTTATGTCAGTTGTGGTTCTCTAGTCAAAGAAATAGAAAGGAATAATTTTAGGCTAAAGTAAGAGTAGAGGTATAGTTATTTGAATCATTACTGTGTCCACCCAGTGTCCAAAAATCCTATCCAGCTATAGCAGACAGGACTTTCTGCTTTGTTCCTAGCCAACTGTCAAGGACAGCATCTACCTGCCTTCGGGTCTCCTGTCTCTGTCCTCAGAAATACTTAAAATCCAAATGGTCATGGTCCTGAATAGCCTGCTCTCGCTGACTCTGAGCAAGGGGCTGCACTTCAGACGTCCCTTCCCATCTCAAGTGTTCTGTGATTCTACGATTTTCATGCTTACATAGCTTGCTTTACTGAAACTGACTTTTACTCTCAACCCTTTATGCAATTCCTAAGATTACAACTATCTCTCTTTACAGTTCTGCGTCAACTTTGGTATGACGCATACTTAATTCTGGGGAAAAAATAACTTTATTTTTAGGTTATTCTGTTTGGATAATCACTAACTAAATAATTTACAAGCCAAAAGAACTGAGTCTGCCCCCCAAACAGGTGTACATATTGCTTGGGGGTAAAACAGTAGCATAGGTAAGACTTAGACTTAGCTGCTCAGCCAGCTCCTGTGTATTTTGCGTTTCCTTGCCTTGCTCATGTGCTTTTCCTCCTAGCATAAAAAAAACCCAGCATTAATTTATATCCATCTATTTATGTAGTATTTGTTAATCGGCTGATTATGACCATTGCATAATGCAGAATTTAAAGTTTTTCCAGAATACAGACTTCCAACATTTTTATTATGTCATCTTGGTATTTTTTAGCAGAGAACTGTAACATCCGTGTCCCATCGGTAACAAGCAAAAATCAGAACCAGAACACAAGAGCCCTAAAAGCTGCTTACACCAGGCAGATGCGTGCTTGTTAGACACAATTTAGGACGGACGGTAGCTAGCTGTCAGAGCACCACAGCGTTTCCTAAGGAAAGCTGGACTTCAGGGTCATTTAAGAGAAGATTCCTAAAAGCATCGAGGAACACTTGGGATCGCCAGGTCTCGGCAGGGGCTGGCCGCGATGTGACGTGACACGAGCATCCCCGCTGCAAGGTGTTTCAGCCCGATCCTTCCCGCGGGAGCGGCTCTGCCTCCCTACGGAATCCCTTCCCCGTCCTCCTCAGCGGGACAACGAGCCAGCAGGGCGGTCAGAGCCAATTTATTCCCAGGGAGAGGGACAAACAGCTAATTAATTAATGTGGCGGGCACCGAGACAAAAAAAA
>VWZN01000697.1:321546-363983 GCA_013396955.1 Regulus satrapa | reverse complement strand
TTTGTTTTTGGGGTTTTTTTTTTTTCTGTCGAGGAGGGACGAGCGCGTCCCGCAGCCGCCTCTCCGTCCCGCGTTCGCCCCGGCGCGCTGGCGGAGCGGCGCCCGAGCCGTGTTGACAAACAGCAGCGCCCGTGTGAATAAGTAACAGCGCTGTGCCCGGAGCAGGGGGAGGCTTCCCGGCACAAACCGGCCTCCTAAAGGCGGCTGGAGTCGTGCGAGTGGCTTTTACTCTTCTGCAGCAGTGGGCTCGTTCCGTGCTCGCTTTTTCTGGACGTAGCAGAGGCGGAAGATGAAAGAGAACGGCTTGACAACACTCTGCTACAGTGCTCCCCATAGCTATTGCTCTCCAGTGTGGTTCCAGGTCTCGCATGAGTAATGACTGTCTAGTGCATGCTGGCTTCTTGGGGACACAGGCATTCCCCGGGGGCTGTTTAGAGCCTGTGGCCGCAGCACAAGGAACCTCAGTGAGACTGTGGGGTTGCTGAGCAGTAAAACCTCTGACGTGAAGTAATTGACAGCAGCATATGGTGAACTTGAGGCTACGTCAGGAAAGGGTTTGGTTAATACTGCTTCAATCTGAGCATCACAAGCCAGGCAGTGAGAAGCTGTCAGTGGTGCCTATATTATATACATACATACATACATACATACATACATACATATATATGTATATATGTGTGTGTGTGTGTATCTATATGTATTTAATTTATTTAAGCTATTGTTCTCTCAGGTGTTGGGTTCAATTTGAGATCTTTAACTTTCAGAAGATGGTTCTGAGTGAGAATGTTAGAACTTGCTGAAATATAGATATCAGGTAGAAGTTAGAACTTGACTCAAGTATAGCCTAATGATGTTCGTATTAGGTATTGAAATATATTATTGAAAACTTTAAACACCAACCTCTTCTATAAAAGGGAAAAAAAAACAAACTTCTGTTTATGTATTTTTAGGAAAGAGAAAATGAAGTCTGCGTTTCAGAACTTTTAAACTGGGAAATGATGTGTTTCCGAATATTATTGAGCGGCCAAGCTCAGGGCAATGCTGCAGGTGACATCCACCAGAAGCAGATCCCTCTTTTGCCTTCCAAAGGCCAGATAAAACAGAAGGGGATCACAGTGTAGCTCAGGGTGGAAGAGGATCTCTGAGGTCAGATCCCAGTTGCCCAGGACTGTGTCCACTTGAGTTTTGAAATCTTCCAAGGAGAAGAGAGTGCACAACAAACTGTGTGGCCAAACTGTGTTACTGCTGCCTTGTGAGAAATAGTTTCTTCTGGTAGAAACTGGAACATATTTCAGTTCATAGCTTGTGCAGTGCCTGCCATGCACTACTGAAGAGCCCCGTGGCTCTTGGTGACCCTCTCGTGCACACTGACAGGCAGATGATGGGTTCTCTCTGTGGTCATCTCTTCCATGGGCTGAATCTGCTTCCCCAGCCACTCCTCAGGGCAAAATCCTCCAGCCCCTCAGTGTCTTGGGGGCCCTGTGCTCTTTTTATCAGTGTGTTTTGTATTGAGGAGTGCAAAACTGAATAGAATATCTAGATGTGGGCAGATGAATGGTGGCATAAGTCTTTAATCTGGGTGCGGGTTCCTTCTTCTTCCAGATACTGGGATGTTTTTACTGCATAAATTTGTTTTCTAGTTCTGTGCCTAAATTACAAGAGAAGTCTAATAATAGCAAGTCTCCTGAAAGGACAGGGTTGTAAATCCTGTTACAAAACACTGGGGGCTTTGGGGTTTGGTCAGAGTACCAATCCTTCTGCTATTGATGACAGGTTGGGTTTGTGCTTCAGTGCATGAAAGTACACATGTATGTCACCATCTTTAACTGCAGTTGGTCCTCTTCAGAGAGCATAAACTTCTTTTGTGTGTGCAGCTTTCTACCACCTTGTCTTAAAAAAAAAAAAAAAAAAATTAAAAATTGAATTAGCTAAGCTTTTAGTATACAGCCAAACCCAGCAAATTAATTTAAAAAATATGTTGAAGATAAAAATAGCACTTCTCAAAAGACATGGTTTGAAGTTTTTTATTTTTATTACATGCATGGTAGGCTGTAATGCTTGGTCTCAAGAATAGTATATAGAACAGATAGAGTGTCCTGTTAACAGGGGTGACTTTGAAGGTATGAGATGCTTAATTGCATCTCATATGGCTGTGGTTTTAGCTATGGTTTGGCACATGGCAAGCACGACAGCTGTCAATTGGAAGGCACCTATTTATATGGTATTCTAGTTTAAAAATTATCTCATCACCAGCTGTTTTGCTTGTCTTATGTTATTTTTTTCAGGTAGTCAATACTTTTCCTTGCTGTCAGTTATTTATCTGGGAGAGCAGTAACCAGATGGCATAAAAAAAATCTTGTGATGAAAACCAAACAAGCATCCCAGCTCCCTTAAACTTGAAGTTACAAGTGTGCATTCTTCTGTCTCTGTGTTGTACTGCCTGCATTCATGGGTGTCAGGGGCAGCCAGATGAACCCCTCTGAATGTTTTTCCACCAAAAGCTTGTGGAATCTCTTTCCCTCAGATAACAGCTACAAGTTTGAACCTCTGAACAGAAGAAGTTGCAGTGGAAAAAAAGAAAAAGAATTGCAATTGTCACCATGCTGTAGGTAACTGCATTATATTATTAAACCAATTTTTACTTGGTCCCTTGGAGGTCATGTCCTTATACAGCTGTCGTGGTTTGGACACTGTATGATCTCCACCCAATGGCAACTTTTAAAATGAAGAGAATGGGTTAGAATTGAACTTTGTAGTAGGAAGTTGACTGCAGGAGGACCAAAAAAACTGTTTATCTTTGAGGTGTGTTTGTTAAGCAATGTTTCTCACAATGTATGCTACCCCGTGAATCTGGAGTTTTTTGTGTTTGATGGTCAAGACCAGACAAGTTACTTGTCCAGTTATGAGTTGGCTACCATATAAATGACAGTAGCTAGATTCTTGCCCGAGATGTGTCAGTGTAATCACTGTGAAAAAGGAGGATATTTTTGCTGTTTATTACCTCCTCAGTTTCAAGAAACACAGAAATTTGATATTGAACATGTTAGAAACACTAACACCAGCAACACCTCTTGCTTTTATTACTTTCCTTTTCCCCGATTGAATGAACTCAGCTTGCCTTCATCGACATACTAAATATGTGAATGCAAAAAACCTGTGTGACAGTTATTCTACAGTGACTTGGCAAGGAAATAAAAATTATTAAGGGTTCAGTAAGAGGATGAAAATAAGGAGAGGGGAACAGCATTAGGCTGCATCCAAGGAAAGTTAGACTGTGGAATTGTACCTTATCTTGGGGAAGAACGTGCTCATCCACGAGATATGTTGAATGTGAAGAAACATTATGTTTTTTAGTGGAGAAAGTGGCAGTGAGAACAAGATGTCATATCTCTTCCCTATTTCCATGTTCTTGCTCTAAGTTACTCTTCTGTGACTTCTGTGTTAGGAGAGGTGAAGGAGCTATGCTTCACAGCCCACGTGTAACATCATATTTTGGAAAAAGATGAAGAACAAATGCTTCATCCTGTGAAAAAAAAAAGTGTGTAATAACACAGACCATTAGTAGCTCAATTGATTGACAAGAATGACATGTAGAAAGCTATTATACAGTTTGCTGTTTTGTAAAGTACAAACCCTCAATTCAATGTACTTTCGATGTGCAACTTCATTTGTGCCTTGTCTGGTTGAAAAAAAGAAAAAGGAAGCATTCACCTCTGTTCTTCTGTAAGACTGAATATGGATTTCTGCAAGTGCTCCTACCTGTACTTAGTTAGTGGGAAGTGGAAGTGGAAAAGGGTAATTTGGTTTGATGTGTAATTCTTCATAATCTGTAATGTAAGCACAACACATTAGGAATAAAGGCTTAGTTGTTTCATTTCTTTATAGGGGAGTGAAGATCTTTTAAGATATTGTGATCAGAGAATTAAAAGCAGAACCTTTATTTCTGAGGTTTTTTTTCTGTAGTGTGACCTAATGAGAAAATTGGTCCTTAGAAAAAATATTGGTTTCTAGAAAGATGCTAAGATAAGAGGGATGACATGCTAAAACTTTCATTTGCCTTTTTTTTTTTTTTTTTTTTTCCATTTTTAAGAAAAATGTCCTGTGAAAATGTAATGACATCTGTGCCATGAAAGTAGTAGTTTGCCTCTCTTGCATGAGTTTAACATCAGCTGCTGCTTCTGTGTGCCTGATTTCAAAGGTTTGGTGGCTGTGTAAACACCAGGGTGAAGAACACTCTCCTTTTCATTTTGTCCTTTTCAAAATCAAATGACAGTCTGAAAAATATGAGCCAGTAAGGCTGCTGGTGCCTTCCTGGTGAGCCTGCTTGGATGTCAGGATATGAAAGGTGGAGAAGAGTGGCACCTCATTCCTGGCTGCTGTGGTGCACAAGAATCACTGACTTTCTTTGCTCATGCTTTTTCAGTTAAATTAGAAAAAATAATCTTAACAAAATAAAGAAGTGAGTTGGTGGACTCATGCCATTCACAATCCGGGATTTTTTCCTTTTTTTTTTTTTTTTTCTCTTTTTTTTAGTGCTTCTGGCTTTGTTGTATGTTTATTTGAAGAGATGCTGTACCTTACTGTAGCCAGTTGAATCTGATTTGTACTGGTGCTGAGTTCCATTCAGGTGATGGGAGTTCTGTACTGAATATTTAAATGCCTGTTAAAACAAGGACTATTGTGAAGAAGCAGGTTCTATCCTACTCAAACTAGGTGCCGGTCTTGGCACCTCTGGATTTAGTGTGTCAGATCCATACTTGGTAATAGTGACAAATCAAAATAGAAAGGTGTTTTGGAAAATTACTGTTATAAAACCCCACTGCAGAAACCTCCCAGGAAGGTGCACAACAAAAAGTTCTTATTGAATGCAGGTACATACAGTTGGCCCTTAGTAATGCATGGGGTGCTAAAAGCAATGTTAAATACTGAATGCATACCAGTTCAGTGAGTACCACTTGTCTGAAGGAGAAAACAGCCGTTTTCAGTCTCTGCTCTTGCTCCACTCATCTATCTCATCTCATCTCATCCTTTTGTCCTTGTCTCAGTCCTTGCTCCTACAGCTGTGTCCTATCTTTCCCTCCCTCTTCACCCTCTCAATATTTACTTTACGTAGTTTATTCTGCACACTCTAGTGGGTTCCTGCTTGCATGGAACAGAGAGAAGAGTGGTACTTTATTGTACCTGTGGAGATCTCAGGGAAGAGGCAGCACAGCACTTGTGGATAGAAATTAGTATGTTATAGAAAGGGTCAATATAATTAGTTTCCTTTACTTCATACAGAAGATGACATCCATGTCCTCTAATTTCAGATATCTGCATCTGAAATAGTTCTTCACTTTATAATCAAGGAGGGCAAATGGTCATGTCTGGTGAGCAATGCATCTCACCTGAAGGTGAGTGTCTAAACCAGGCTAAATGAATTGCATCTTACAAGTGCAAGTTTTTTCTCATTGGCTTTAAAAGCTGCCTGAAGGTGACGCCTCTGACATCTAAATTTGGGCATCTGAGTTCTATCAGTGTTACCCAATATGGGGGAGTCCACTGGCTGATACCTCCATGTAGGAGATGCTACGGTGCAAAGTCAAACAGTTGTGAGCTTCAAAAACAGTGTTCTGGTTTTTCATGTGCAGCTTTAAGGCACCTTCTTTGTTCACGAGCAAAGAGAGACTGGTTTGAGAGACTAATTTTTGCATAATTTCTGTTATTCAGTATATTCTGTTATTCATTTGATTGTGGTTAAGACTTTCCAAATTTCTTTAGGCAACTGGGATCGATCCTTACTTCTGCATTTTCTTGGGACGGCTGGGAAAAACATGGGAAACAAACCTTTCCCAGATGGCTTGAGAAAGAGAACAGGGGAATCAGGGGAAAGGGGAGAGGACACTACTGCACCTATGGTCTGATTTGCAGAAGTTTAGCCATAACAGTAATGCTTAGGAAAGTTCAATTCTGCTGGAAATATAATTCTGTGATAGGAAAGATGGAGAACTGTCAGTACTAGGTGGTTCTTCCTCCAGCAGCTTGCATTTAAAAATAGATTAAAAACATGAGGACCTGTTATGTCACCAGAGGTTCCTGTGCAAGGGAAAACAAAAATCCCTTCTTCAGCTTTCAAAAGAGACAGAAGTCATCAGTGGTTTGCATGCGTGTAAGGTATCAGATAGTGGTCTATCTTTGCATATACGATTCTTGTATTCGCCACACCAGTAAACTTTCTGCTGTACATCTTATCTTCACACATGTGTTTGTTCATGCAGCCACATACTGTGAGCTCACACAATCTGTCATCAAGTATTTCATCATTCGGTGCTCCCTCAAGAAAAGAAGGGAAAGATAGGCAAAGACTGATCAATATAAGAGATTCAGAGAGCTCCTTTCGTGCTCTCTGCATAAAAAAAACCCCATGCTATTTATTTAAAGAAAATAAAATACCATCTTCTGTATTATTCTGGAACTGTGCTTGGAAATTACAAAATAAAAAAAAAAGTTAAAAATAGTAGTTGGATAAAATTTCTTTTTTGTACCCAAATCCTTTATTAATTTAGAATTCACAGTTATAAAGTCAACCAAACTAAAATTTGAAAATGTCCTGACCAATGAAAATTTGTAAAACATACACGTTTGATGAATTCCCCGAATCCCGAGTTTCAGGTAGAGCCCAGTGTCAGAAGCACAAGTACTAGTTTTGTTGTCCCAAAATAAATTCTTTTGCATGCAGGGGCTAATCCACACACATAGTCAAGGCATTTGATTTATTTACAGTTCTGTGCAGAAAAGGGTGCTGGGTGTCAGACTCACAAAGCCAGCACTACCAAAACATTTCACTGTACATTTTAGCAAACAGAAGCCTTAACTCACTGGCTACAAGTTTCATAGTTCTCACGTTAATTAGTGTTCTATCTCCTATTGTTTAATGATTCCTTCTCTTCTCAAGCTGCTCAGTGCCGTGGAGTTTCTCTTCTTTTGGGCCGCTGGGCTGTGGGTCAGTGATCCTGAGTCGCTGGTCGGGATCTCCCCCTGCAGAATTGCCTTGCACCCGGGCAGAGCTCATTCAGCTGGGTGATGTTTATCAGTTTCTTCCTTATCTTGGGGGTTCTGCCCCGTGTCCTTGTGGCCCATCAATTCTGCATTCTTTGTGTCTGCTGTCAGTGGTAGCTCCTTCTCCCCAGCTTTGTCAACCTCCCTCTGGGTGTGAGATCACTGAAACCCGTCAGGCCCTAAAGGTTAACAAGGCAATTCTACCAACCAGTAATTTGTCTTTCTAACACCTGGACATCACTTAGAGCTCCTGGGTTGCTCTCTGTTTCAGATTAAATCTCCTTTCTTGTTCATTAGACTTGAAAGTGTGCAAAGATAAATATAAAAAAACCTTCTTTAAGAAGGTTTTTACGTATTTCACATTTTCCAACATTTTGACAAAAAAAAAAATTTAGTAAGGATACTTTATTACAGTACTCCTTGTACAGTTCAATCACTCCATAAAAATATTCTAAGAAATATAGGCAGACAGAAGGGCCCCTTCTGCATCTTTTAACCAGCTTTTTTTATAGTTGTTATGCTTTCTTCTTTGTAAGCTATGTCTTTATTTTCTCCAGAGCATTTTGAACTGTTGCTGGTGCCAAATCTGTGGTGCTGCTGTTGAGGCAAGGCTGTAGAATACTGTCTGAATCAGGAATACTGTCTGATGCCATTCAAATCCAGAAGGATCAGTGCTCAAGTTCACAGACTATAAACAGCCGAGCAGAAGACATTTAAGTTGCATGGCCTGGTGGACACCATCATTTTCCATTTGTCCCTTCTTTGTGGCCAGGAGCAGGTGCCACAATGCAGTCTCTCAGGGCTCATGGAGAGTCATGTAGATGACTTCTAATTAATTCTAGGAAAGTGATAGAGAACCTCTAAAATCAGTGGACTTGTGAGGAGAGGCTGCCTTTTAGGAAAAGAGGAGGTTTTCTGTTTTTTCCTGGCAGAAGGCTAGCAGAATTTCTTGTGCTGCAACTTGTACCCCTCACCTCTCAGTCCTTCCCTGTGCCGCTCCAGGGAGAGATGGGTTTCTGTTAAGCAGCCAGTTTCTGCTCTTCCAGGCATTTCTTGTACCTCATATCCCATCATCTAAGCGTCTTGGTGGCCCTTCTCTGTACTTACATAATTTTGTACACTTTCCATGTACAGCTGATGTACAGGTAGCCCCCACTGTCTCAAGGGTGTGCTGATGATAATGTTTGATGGTAGAATAATATGGAGACTAAGGACTTGCAGATACTTGGCACTATGAAGTACAAGGTAATTCCAAGTTTCACTGTGAACCTGTGGATTTTTGGGGGAGTAGTTTCTTATTCTTTGACTTACAGAAGGTTTTACTGATCTGTTTGATTTGGTTTCCATAATTTTAATTCTTGGAAAACCACTGGTGGAATTTCACAGTGGACATTCCACAACAGCCAGAGATGTGCCCTGTGATTAGCAGTCCTGACACATTTTCCTACCTTTGGCTGAGAATCTTGTGCCACTTAGGAATTGTTTAGCAAGTAACCTGAATTCTTTTGACAAAAATATTTATTTTTAGGATTTTGATACAGTATAAACACATTTGGCATGAAACAAAACTATATGACTGTTATTAAGATTCTATAACATTATAGTGCCACCTTCAAGGAGTTTTGATGATACACCCATGGTTGTAGTGCTTTACAGATAAGGTACAAATAATTTGTTCTCCAAGGTATAGGGAGGACACATGTAGATACATGCTGGAGAGTTTCCTGTTGTCCCCTGTTGAAGCATCTTTGTGACCTATGTGCAAAAGCTGAAGGAGTAGGGGACAAAACAGGGATGGAAATGATAAGATATCAATCTTATGTTCTCTCTACTGGAAATGAAAAGGTTATATCCTTTCTCTTTGAAGAGTTGTGCACTTGGTGAAGAGGAAAAAATCGTTGAGTCTGGCAGGCTGCAATAAGGTCATCCTGAAATCTTCTGTTTTCCAGGCTAAACAATCCCAATTCTCTCAGCCTTCCCTCAGAGGGGAGGTGCTCCATCCCCCTCATCAACTTGGAGTCCCTCCTCTGGACTTACTCCAACAGGTCCATGTCCTTTCTGTGCTGGGGGTGCCAGGGCTGGATGCATTACTGCAGGTGGGGTCTCACCTCCCTGAGTTAGAAGGAGAAGGAGCAAGGTACTTTCAGTTTGGAAGCAACGTATCTGGGTTTGTCTGCCATTGACAAAAACAGCTTAATACAATCACATTCTGTAGAGAGGCAGATTGATTGATTGATTGATTGGGCTGGTGGATTGGTTTTTACAGCACTGAGAATAAGCTCACAGAGTCAGCCTGGAAGGATGAATGTGAATGAACTACATGAATGAGTGAACTGCAGCTGCTTTTTACCTGGCTGATTTGGACTTGGGCACACTGAACACAGACGTCTGCCTCACCCCACCTTGCAGATGTGTTCTGAGTTAACTTTGTGGGATTCTTTAGATTTGTGGCTGGATTCCTTGACTTACTCAGTGGGAGGTACCCTTGTCTGTTTTCAGTTTAGGCACTAGGAAATCTTTTTCTCACACCTTTTGTCTGTGTTGTTAGTTTACTGAGTAATCTCTCCCAGGCTGTGGTGGCTTGGGTTGAGTGTTTATCAAATGTCTAGAATAATGGAGTCTGATTTTGACTATGCAAATAATAAATAACAGCACAAAAGACCAAAAAAAAAGTTGGCATCTTTCAAAAGCTCTGAATGAGTACATATCATTTGCAATTTCAGAGCGGAACTTATCAAGCTTTTTAGTCCTTGTGTAATTTAGTGGGTGTGTATGAGGCGAAGAATTAAAAAAGGAGGCTGAGAGCCTATGAACATTCCACAGGGGATAATTTAAATACAATATAAGTGACAGTCCTGCAGGTAATAGGTGTACTCACGTGAAATGGACTCGCTAGTTCCTGATGAGCATCTCAATGCCCACTGTCCTGGTTTAGGGCATTCCTGTCACATTTCCTGTCAGAAATGACATATAGCCAGGGCTCTTCTGTATTTGGGTTGAAACCTCCTGATGTTTTCAGAAAAATGCTTGTGTTTAAAGCTCTAACAAACCTGTATCATGGAGGTTTCTGTCCTCTCTGATGGAAGAGTAGAAATCCAAAGGCAGCCAGAGCTGTACTATTACTCATATGAGTCTGTCTCATTGTTAGCACTATCTTAGGCCACGTATCTGTGGCTTGGAGCGACTGGTAATTGACCTAACCAGTTCTTCAATAAGATCTAGATTATATCTTCCTCTCTTGGGACGAGTAGAAAACTTTACTATATAGCCTTTGAGTTAAGGTGGAGCTAGTCATTTTAACACAGGATTTTCAGTGTTCCATGTGAAATAAATTTATGGGTAGGTTAGATTCTGTGGGAGAGACCTCACGTTTTCACTATAATTCAATATGAAAGGACAAAAATGAGTAGAGTTACAGCAGTACTCTACTGCTTTATTATAGTTACTAAATCAAACAAAAAATTAAAATTAACATTAAAAAATTCTGAGGCCTAAATGCAGCTTTTTCTGTTAAGATAAACTTCTCGTCTTGACTTTCGAGAGCTATTTTTATTGTTAGTGCAAACATACTATCTTTGGATCAAAGGATAGTTTAGAAGATGCTTTAATTTTTATGAACTGAAGTTCAAAACAAATAGGAGTCTTATCCCAAACACCTTCTACATGTGGGCCAGAGTGCTAGTAATATCTTACAAAGAAATAAAAAAATTAGAAAATCAACATATACTTCTTAATGACTTTTGTCAGAAGTAAATCTAGTCAGATGATAAACTAGTCTGTTTTGTCATGTGAAAAGTCCCCCCTTTTTCCCCTCTGTGAGTACTAAGCATAGTATGGTAGTGAGACTTTAATACAAAAACATGATCATAAAGTGACCTCAAGTATAACCACTGTGAAACAGTGTAGTATTTTCGTCATGAGTATTTTTATGAATCCTCTGCATCCTAAATGAACCTAGATTTAATGGGCTTATATCTCTTTCCGCGCCACTGCAGAGTACAGTGCTCAGAAGCTGTGTGTGAGCCTGGCAGGAGCTGCTGGCACTGGAAGAATGTCCCACTAGCTGCCAAACCAGTGGGGCAGCATTGGAGGCAGTAATAATAGTTCAGGGCTCACCTGGAGCTATTCGAGGGAGGATTGCATGTTACAGGGGTGCTTGCTTTGGCTGCCAGGGAGGAACTGAACAGGAAGTGTCCAACAAAAACTTGGCAACTTTAAATTCTCCTTTTCTGTGTCTACATGTGCTCTAGCAAGTCCAAATATTGAGCAGAGTATTTTTGATGACATTGTAGTGTTGCCTGATGTAATCGAGATTTTTGTGATGAGTATTTATGTTCTAATATTTTGTCAAGTTTATTCTGAAAGTGCAAAATACAGTTAGGCCATGAGAGATGTTTAATTACTGTTAGAAAGGTATTTGAGTCACTTCTCCCTGTTGGATGCCTGTTTACTTTATCTGATTTGTCTTCAAAGATTTGTCCGTTGTTTTCCTTGGAATTGTTTTAATTATTATTTTTAAAAATAATTTTGCTAAATATAATCAGGGTGTTTCCTTAATATCACTGCCATTGTGATTAACTTGCTATACTCTACAGTTTAGTTTTGGTTGGCTTTGCTTGGTTTTGAAAGAAAAAAAAAAAAAAAAAAGGAAAGGTCTGTATACTTGTTTGGGCATGTCTAATCTCTTCTAAGTTAGATCTGAATTACTTGACAACCTTTGGCATATTTCCTTGTGTAATTCTTCTAAACAGTGCTTTCGCTCTCCCTGCCTGTTTTCTGCAGTAGTGCTTTTCCTGCATCCACCTTAAAGCAAGTCCTTTATGCTCTAAAGACTCCACATTTTGATTATTGGTTAAGGTTTGTCAGAGTCCAGAAATCTTCTGTTCCCACTGTTCTTCATTGTGTTCCCTGGAGTTCTTTCTCACCCCGTAGTGGACTGGATGGGCTTTTCCAGTTGAAGAGGAGCTCTGCTGTTATTGTCCTGGGACAGCTGCCAAACCAATCTGCTATTATGTATTCATTTCTTCCCACACTGAGATGTGTCGGCTCTGACTTTGTTTCACACCGAGTAGGAGTTGACAAGAGTTTACCATTAATTTCCTGGTTGAGACTCTGCGACCAAGACAGAAGGATTTCTCTCTCATTAGTAATACTACGTGGGGTTTTTTTGTTTGTTTGTTTTTTGGGGTTTTTTGTTTGTTTGTTTGTTGGGGTTTTTGTTTGTTTGTTTTTTTGGGGTTTTTTTTGTTTGTTGTTGTTGGTTTTTTTTTTTCCAACATGCAATTCCCTCAGTTCTTTTTCTAGACATATTCCCCAGACTATCCACCATCTGATCTGTTTTTCTACTAATTCAGAAATACACTTTTATTTACTTCCAGAGGACTCACTGATATACAGGCTGTATTGCAGCGTAAGTGTGTAGAGCAGATTTGATATAAACTTTTAAAATATAAATTAATTTTGTATACAATGCATAATAATTGTTTTCATTCTATCATGTGCATTTTGATTTACTGACTGAGTTTTCTTACTCGCAGGAAGTCCATTACATGTGCAGATGATTATAAATAAATTTTGCTGCTGATGACAAATTAAGTGTTTATGTCATCTAATGAAGCAAGTGTGAGCAGCCAGGTGTCGGCAGCAGCAGGCCCTGATGTGTGTGAGATACACGTGCTTCCTTTTTTATACTTTTCCAGAGAAATCAGGGTGCTTCTCCAAGGGTAGATTTTGTTAGTTGGTGCTTTTCGGGTTGGATTTTGTTTGGGTTTTTTTTTTTTTTCCCCCTCTCAGTGTGTGTAATATTCCATCAAGTGTTTGAGTCATTTTTACTTGTGAAAAAGCTTCTGAGCCCCTCTTCCAAGTAGCCTCTTACTCAGTTTGTGGGAAAAACACATGTAGTTGCCTTTACCTCCAATCACATTAAGAGTGTCAGGGGAAACAGCTATGAAATAAAGGCTATTGAGAGTTAAGATCATGAAAATAAATACTGTCTAACTAGATATTGAAATGTGGTCAAACTTACTTGATTTATCTTTTTTTATGTTTTCCCTGGGTTGCCCTCGCTTGCCTCTCTTTTCCTTGTAATTTTAGCCTCTGAATATGAAAACTTGGAGAGTCTTTTGAGTATGCCATTTTCTGAACTTTAGTGTCAGGTTTTTACAGGAGATGTTAGAACTTGGTCAAAAATAGAGAAATTACTACCGCAACAGCTCCTCAGAACAAGGGTTTGGCAGAACCTTTTTCTCTGCATGTGTATTCTGAAGAGTCTGTTTTGCTTTTGTGCAATGGTTCTCATTTGTGTTCAGGGATGCATGTGTGTGGTTGCTGTGCTCAAACATAACGACCTTCTAAGCTAGCAATAATCCACAAGGATCTCCATTTGATGCTGGCACTTGTGCTTTCTGTTAGAGGAACAAAGGGCCAACCTTCTTCCCATATTTCAAACGCTCCTCAGCCTGAGTGCAAGTTTCTTGTTCGTGTGGAGCTTTTAACTTTGGTTTCCAATATTTTTAATAAACTGGGGTTCATTGGTTTATGTCCTTTTCACTGAGTTCACCAAGCTGAAGAAGGATATATGAACAAATGAGGCAGTGATTGGAGGCATCTGGAGGAGTAGTGAGCACCTCCCAAAACTGTGAACATGAATATTTTCCACTGGTGCTCATGCAGCTTTGAATGTTGGTGACCTGCTTCCAAAGTGCCTGGCCGAGAAACGGGTGCTCTGGCACTGCCAGTGCCTCCTGCATCTCTCCCAGGGTCGAATCACCATCAAGGGACAATAAGGAAACAATTTGGGCACTATCCTCCCTGTGGTATTTTGGTATGTAATCCTTATTATCACTGCGGTGTCCGGTACCATTGCGGGCAGGGGCCGGGATGCCAGGTTATATTTGGGTTAGAAGCCAGGGTATGTCAGGGTATGTGAGCAGCAGGCAACACTGACTAATGCTCCAGGACTTGAAATGGGGTTGCTGATGCCATTCAGTTCCTGTCATGGCCCTGCTGCCTTTGGCCCCAAAGTTACCTCTGAGCAGAGGAAGGGTGTTGCCTTTCTCTATGACTCCTCACCATTTGCAGGAATTTAGGATGTGATGGGTGTGAATATTCTCAGTCTTTGGCAATTTGAGTAGGTTCTGGAAAGAAAATATGGTTTCTAAGATGATCTAGAGATGCAAGGCATTTGTGGGGGGACAGGGTGGCCCAATTAAAGACTCTTCAGCCCCACATCTACCCAGGAGCAGTTCCCATGGCAAGAAAATGTTTGGAAGACAGCAACTGAGTTCACAGGTGTTGGGACATCCTGTTTCCAGCTCATCCTCCAAGATGAAGTGATTGTAGATGAGTACTCCACAGAAGATTTCAGAGAGTTAAGGTCTAAGAAGTGATGGACTGGCACCATGCCACCACATCAAACAGCCTGGCAGTTACTGTTGATAGTCCAGCAGATAGCCTTGGGAACAGGCTCTGTGCCTATAAACAAGTGTCCTCTGGGTGATGGGTTTGCTGAGCTGACCTAGGCTGCTGGGGAAGTAGCACCTCCAACATGGTCAGGAGCTGTATTTATCTTATTTAAGAGATCCAAAGGACAGGTCTACAGTTCCACATTCATGAAATACTGCACGTTTTCTGAGGGCATCCGAATTGGATGGTATATTCAGCAAAACACTCCTTGAAGTCTTAGTTTCTCTTCCCACTTCTGAGTTAACTGATTATTCTTTTGTTATTATTCATGTGTGTGCCTGTGGACAACCACAAATGGAAGCATGGAATTTTTTTAATGTATTACTGAGCTTTCCTGAAGATACGTAGTGCATAGGCACCTTCTGCAACCACTTGCTTTACACATATGGCAGACTGGGATCACATGCTCATGAGAAAACTGAAATTTTGGGTGTATTTTGTCCTTTATGACATCAATGCAATGAGCATTAAGCTATATATGAATAATACCAAATTCATAAGTACTGCTACGAAAAGCTCATCAAGTCTATAGGCTTCTACTGGAGTGTATTTCTGGCCCACACTGATTTAGCTCCGGTATCTCCTCTTTTTGTTCTGTTTAGAACAGTCACCCAGGATTGAATTAAAACATTTTTGCTTCAAGTGAAAGAAATAGTCCATCATGATGGCATAGTAAAATAAAACCAGAGCAGAGTACATTTTTGCATGATAACTGAAAAATGGTATGAATTTCATAAATAGGCCTTGGAACATATGTAATCTCCCGAGGAGAGAGATCTCTCTCTCTCTTGTTGTGAAGGAATCCCAATCCCAGCCCCATGAGAAGGATTTTACTTGATGATGGATTGACCTTTGCCAGCAGTTAAGCACCCACTCACTTTGCTCATTCCTCCCCATCAGTGGGGTGGGGTAGAGAATAGGAAGAGCAAAAGCAAGGAAAAACTCATGGGTCAAGATAAGGATATCTTAATAAGCAAAAAAGAAGGAGACCAATCCCAATGGATGCACAGTCTTTCAATAATTCCACCAGCAGACCAGTGCCCAGCCAGTGTCTGAGCAGCAGCTACTTTGGAAAAACATACCCCATCACAGAAACAGAGTTTGTATTGCTGAGCATGATGTTACATGTTGTGGAATATCCATCCCTTTGATCAGTTTGGAGCAGCTGTTCCCTCCCAGACCACTTGCTGGGGAGAATGTATGAGAAATTGGTAAAGCCTTGGTGCTGTACAAGCACCATTCAGCAATAGCTGAAACTTTGGTGTGCTTTTTATTTTATTTTATCTAATATAGAGTGCCATGTGAGATGATGCCACTTCTTTCTATGAAGAAAATTAACTCCATTCCAGCCAGATGCTGTGCACACCCTTAGGTGCTTGTTCATAGTTAATGATTTGTTGTATCTGAACTGAAGTATTTGTTATATCACTTTGTGGTTGGAAAAATTGATGGAAGAACCTTGATAGCTAATGATGGGGAGTTTTATGCACGTACATAATCTGGGAGACAGAGGAGAAAAATGAAACCAGCTGTGACTTGAAAGCTCTGAAGAGTCACTATGAAATAATCCAGGTTGCAAAAAAAATTAGTATTTTCTTTTATAAAGCTGATGCATGATATTGTTTTGTGTATCTTTAAAACCCACACAGGATCTTTAATGTAGGAATTGCCAAATTAATAAAGGAAGTTTAAGGCTGATTTCTTTTTCAAGGAATTAAAAAATGACACCGTAGTTTGAAAGCTCTTAAAATGAACTGCCTGGTGTGCACATGAGGTCAGGGTGGCTTAGTTTCAGAAAAGTCCTTGGTAATTTTTACAGATTAAAACATTTGTAGTAAGCTTAGAACAAGGAAAAATAAATCCTGGAGTTCAGAGCTTAATAATATTGCCTAGGAAAGACAGGAAAGGCTGTTTTTGCCCAGTAGACTTTATCACATAATTAGAGAAAAATTAGCCCCACTCTGTTTATAAAACAAACTAAATAGTTTCTTTTTAATGCTTTAATGAAATACAGATTTGCACATCTAACATTATTTCACTGTCTAACTCTTTATTGTATAAATTTTCTTTTTTCCTTTTAGGCTTTCTTTTAGAATACTTGTTGTTGAACTTCCCTGTTTGTATTTCTTAATGGATATAAGCATGAATTTGGACACAAATCCGCGTCCAAGCAAATAGCTGAGCATGTCTTACTGCAGAGGGACATTTCCCTGCTGTCCTGCATCCCTTAGGCTGTAGTGAAAGACCACAGAGGTACAGATGTGTCCTCCTTGGATGACTCCCAGGAGCTTGCTCACGTCCTCTCTTCAGTGGCTTTGGTGATCACAGCACCTGTTATGTGGCGTTGGTGTCTCTTGCCACAAGATTTCCCTGGCAGAGGCTGGGTCTTGGTGGTGATAAATCTGATGAAGCAGCTGCTGGGCTGAAACTGTTAGGATAATTGCAGATGTTTCAGTGTAATTGTGTCTCCTCCCTTCCCTCTTAGTGGATATACACAGTTTTTGGTACAGCGCTTTGCACAGTGAGACTCAGAAGATTCCCAGTGTAATTGCAGTGCAAATACTACTAGATTTTACCTCTTACTCTTTTTTCTTTTTTGCTTTAATTAAGTTTACCTGTTGATTACATTGTATTACTTAATATTTGAGTTTGAATTTTTACATGGCACCTACACAGAACAAGTATGACAGAAAACAACAAATTGCAAACGCTTGAATCACTGCAGACAATTTTGGAATGTTTATACAAATTAATTTTTCCTGAAACTTCTTTCCATTTCCTCCAAGAAGAAGAAATACATTATTTAAAAAATGGCTTGAGGAGTCCTTCTGTTAATTGTTGAAGAAGTCCTCATGCTCCTTCATCTCCCATACTTTCAGAAGTGTTTTACTTCTTCCACTCTGATTTCTTTATGTCTCATATGCTGGAACAGTTTCATTATTTACATCTGCTCAATAATCTGTCCCAAATGTATTTATTTTGGTTAGTTTTGCACCCTTCCTTTTATGCTGCTCTACTGGCCTTTAATCTAGCCCAAATTACAATTTAATAATGAAGGTGAGGGTTGAGAAGGACAGACAGTTGCAGTTCAAAAAGTTAGCTGTAAAACCAAACCCTTGAGTCCTCTTGCATCTTCTGGTGTTGCAGTCCGTGGTTCAGCCTGCCCAGACTTTCAAGGGCAGTTCTGCTTTCTTGTCCCTGTGTACAGAGTGCAGTGCAGAACTGCTGCTGCATGTGCCTTGCAAAGCCAAGGGGGAGCTGAGGCTTTTCTTTAATGAAAACTGTGTGCCTTTTCACAAGGGATGAGAAGAGCCTTTTAACAGAAAGAGTTTACTAACTGCCTGCTAAAGTTTCTCTGTAACAAAACTGACTTTTGAGCCAACTCTATGAGTATTTGCCTAGTAGAGCACTAAAAAGGAATGACTGAGGACATAGAATCAAGCAAAAGAAAAGCAGAGTATAACATAAGCAGTTTGGTCTGCCCCTTCTTGTCTTTATTTTCTAGAGGCTTTCCATCTTTTCTTCTCCACCACAGCTGCTTTTATTAATTTGTTTTGTGCCAGTTAACGTAGGGAAGCATTTGGCTATACCAGCTATACTTTAGTTGGAATTTTGTGTTAGGAGACTGACATTTAATTTTAACCTATTTTGTGAGCTCTGATCAATACTGGGAAGATAAAAATGGATTTGGGGTAATACTTACATTATACAGACTTGTATGGTAATAAAATAAATTTTTAATGAATGAGCTAGTTTCACACCCATAATGAGATGGGTGTGTAAAATGCACATTGTTAATTCTAGATTTTTGTGCTGACATTTGTAAAGCTTGAGTTGTGTTTATTGCCTCCATTTTCACTACTTTTCTGACATCCTTAAGGAAGAGGAGTATTGGGAATGCCTGTACAAGTTATTTTGAACAGCTGAATTTAGCTCATAGACCACTGCCTGAGAAGGATATGGGGTCCTTCTTCCAGGTACAGCCATTGCTGTTCTGAAGTTCTTAAAAATGTTATTGCATGTTTTAATTAGTGAGAACCGAGTTATTAAAATTACGTTGAACTAGCTTTCATTAAGGAAACCAAGATTTCAGTGTCCTCTTGTTTCTCTAGCTCCTGTTTTTGTTGGGTTTTTTTCCCTCTTAATTAAAGGAAACATTAATAGAAAATGGTGTGTTTAATTTACTTTTTTTATGTTAAAGTTTTGTAATTAACAGACTTATAGAACAGACTACAATTGTGCCTTCTGATGGAAACAAATCAGCTGAGATCCTTCATAAGTCCATTTCTATATAATGCTTCTGCAAAAGCATGCCATTTTATTTTTACATCTATAATTTACTATTTTATAACATTTAAACTAATGAAATTATCTATCTCAAAAATAAACATCAAATATCTAGGAATTATTTGTCATCCTTAGTTACTTCTTCCTGATCCTTGACTTCTTTGAAGTTGGTATCTCGCATTTGCAGACAGAATAAAGTACAGTTCTGCACTATGGTTAATGATTATATCTTGACAGAGATTTCAGGGTCTGTATCTTTGCAGGAAGAAACTTTGCAGTCCTGAAGGTCTGCTGCCAGGTTGACTGCGTCTTCAAGTGTGCATTTACTGCACACAGGAGCCTGGAGAAGGCTTTTAGAATGCTTGAAGGTCTGGATTTGGAGACTGGGTCCAAAGATTTGGAAATTGCTGCTTGTGTATGTAATGCAATGAAACCACGACGGCTTTCTTTCTTTTCCCTTGCATAACTGATTTTAGTAAGAGTGTTGATTACCTCAGTTGTTTACTCATGCTCCCTTCTGGAGATTGCTTAGGGTTTTGGAAGGGAATCCGTGGCTCCTTTAGCTGTGGGAATATTGTTGAGAAAGGAGGGGTTTACATTATACTGTGAAAAATCACCACAACAAAATACTTTGCTGTCTCAAACTTTTGAGTATCAAAAATGTTTTGCTCCCAGATCCTGAGGCTTTATCTGTGGGAGATTCTGATTTCTTGTCCCTTGTGAATAAGTTGCTCCATCTGGGTCACAATGATGAGATAAATGCCTTGTTAAACTGGTTCTAGCCCTCAGAGGGTTGAAAGTAGGCAAATGCAGAAATTAAAATAGAAGGTTTTAGCAGGTAACTAACTACAGAGTTGCAGGCAGATGACTCTGTAGTCAGCTATTGTAAATAGGACATCCTAGATGACTTAAGTCAGTCTTTGAACTGGCTCCAGAACGACTTGTATTTCATGTGTAAAGTCCAAGGCTCATAATACGTTTGTACCACATGATGCTTTAGGATAAAGTTTACTGTGTGAACTGTTTTAAAATTAAAATGCGATTGAAATGGTAGTAGAATAATTTTTTGTGATTCGAGATGTTTACTTAATTACTCTTTGTACTCAACTGTCAATTAGATGTCTTGCGTAAGACCCAGAGCCAAAGCGAGCTACTCAACCTACAGAGACACTGGGGTGGTACAAACACCTTTGGGTCTGAAAGAGCACCAGAAAACTTTGTATGTGAAGCTTGTGGGTTCTTGTTTGTTTTCAAATGGCCACATGGGCATTTAAAAACTTGAAGCTTGCAGCAGCTTGCACACCGAGAGCCTGTAAAGCGTCGGAATCCCTCAGATGGTATTCACGCACCTTGGACAATGCGGTTTGTCACCGAGTGCTGTTCTGAAACAATTCATTTCTCGATGACAAAGAGCTGAAGCATGGCATTTACTGCAATGAAAATTCCTTCCTTCAGCGAACACCATGGAGGCTACTCCTGCTCTGTCCTACCAGGTCAGGTACACATAAGAATATGTGATGCTGTAGCTGCAGGCTATTAAGAGTGAGTTCACTCTCTTAAGTTTTTATTCTGAAATCAGCTTCAAACACTACCATAGTAATCTTACAGTTTTATAGATGGCATCTTTAATCAAAGATAAGGGAGACGATATAAAAATTTGCTTGTCACATAAAGAGAGAGCTTTCATTAATTATAGACTTGACCCAAACAGAAGAGTAGGTGTGGCTGAAAGTTAATGCTTGTGGTGGACAAATCAGACTTGTTTTCATGCAGAAGTGCATGTGCATTGAGATTATCCACCTCTGCTCTAGCTGTTGTTAAATCTAAGAGACAAGATAAACTTATTTCTTTTATAGAGGTGTGGCCACAGATCAGTGCTAGAGATAGGAAAAAAATAGTTTGTTGTGACCAGCTTCCTCAAAGTTAAGACCTTATTTAATTTTTTTGAGGGTTTTTCTTTACATGTAATGATTCCATTATAGGAGCACATTGTTTTTACTCATCACAAAGTCTGTGCCTGGTTTACTGTGTTCAGAACTGCTTGGCAGGCTCCAGCTCAGACATTTAATATAATTAACATGAAGGTGTTTCCTGCTCAGGAGGTATTTAAGCATTCTAGGATGATCAAGCATTGAGGCTGGAAGGTGAGCTGTTCAAAACCAATACTTGAAGGCCTTGTAGATTAGTAATCCAGAAGAGAGCTGTTAATGAACAGAGTGGAAGCAGCATTAAGTAAGTGTACTGAATTGTAACAAAATGCTCATCATTTTGAATAACAAAGCCTTACACAAAATTAACTGGGCTGTCAGTGTCCCAGTTAAAAAAAATATTCTCCCTAGTTTGTCTGTACCTCCTTTCCCAGGAGCCTCCCATTTTCCTTTTCCATTTCTCCCTCTCTTCTGGTTTTTGCATCCTTTCTTTTTTCTTCTCTCACTGCCTGCAAGATCACTTTTGGTACCTGTGGAAAGGAGAAGGAGGCGAAGCAGAAGAGTGGTAAATGGATTTGACAAGAGGCAGAAATACTGTGAGGAGACAACTCATTCCTCAAAAGGTGAAGCAAAACAAACTCTGAAGGTGAAGCCCGTGGTCTTCTGGCTCTGTAAAGATGCAGAGATGCAGGTAGGCTGCCTTCAGTGAGCTTGTATCCAGAAGGAATCCTGAATTCTGCTGCTATTTACTCGGTAAGCTAGTCCTTCTGAAGGAGCCAATATGACTTCAAGGAAGCACTTCGTAGTGTAAATCCATGTTATGATGTCTGTTTGAGCTGGCAGAAAGCCTGACCTCTGTGGAGGTATGTAGAAAACCCATCCACATCCATGTGTTCGTTTTGATGTGTAACTTTCGACAATTTAAATAACTGTATTAACGGCATTTCAAGGAATGTGAGAATGAAGAGCTCTGATGATAATCTGTAGGGCTGTGGAATGTACTGTGAATGGTATCTTACACTGGTGTTGTGCTAGAATCTGTGACAAAAACTCACTTTCCGTGATGCATCTGTGACTGCATTTGATACAAGTTTTTGAGTTGCCTTTTCATCTTCTCTATTGTTATCTTGTTGAAAGGTCTAATACTTTTCAAGACTTCCCTGAACTACTTCTGCTGGACGCATGACTAGAAAAGCCGTATGAAACATGAGAATAGATTTTTACAAATTGTACCTAAAAAGATGTCTATGTTAAAGTATTTTTTAATTGTTTTCATAAATGTAACTGTATATACACATAAAAGATTAAGGTTGTTTGCTCTAAGACTTGACAGCCATGGACTTGGCCCATTAAACACTTTAATAAATTAAAGTGATTTGGTATTGTCATCTCTTAAGAAACGATACTCCACATTGAAATACACATGGGATTTAAATGAAAGTAATTAATCTAGGATTTATATTAAAATCTCTGCAGATGTGTGTTTTCAGGCAAATGAGAAAATCCATAGTGATAACTTTTGCAATAAAATTATAATTACTTAAAGCCTGAAATGATTAAGTCTATTATTAAGTCTTGAAGCAACAAAACATCTCATATTACACAAGCTGACTTATCTAAGTGTAACTCTGTTTTCCTGCTACTTCTTACCAAGTTTGTAATTTCAATTCAGTTTTCCATTCCTGCCATCAAAAACAAGTTGTTTAATCATTTTAGTAAATTGTTCATCCTTTTTTTTTTTTTTTAAAGCCCAGTAAAATTTTAATGGCCAGTTTTCAAAGCTAAATTTACAAAGCTAAGTCTACATTCTTAATTGGTGTCTTTCTAGTGCCACTTCAAAAAAAAAAAATCTGTAGCATTTGTGTAACTGTAGGTTACCTAGGTATTTAGATTGTTGATATTCAGATGTGACATAATAAATCTACATTCGGTTTGTAATCACAGATCTCTATTGAACGTAAGTTGCTGTGTTATTTTGTGAGCAAAAGGTGGCTCAGTGCCTTGTTGCCAAAAGTCTGAGTTTCAATTGGGCTCAGCATAGTTGATGCAAATGTGGAATGGCTGGTACCACACTAGATGCTTGTCTTTGTTCTAGACAGTGGGCTAATTTAGCTCATGAAATCAACTCATTTTAGGTGAGTTCCTTTGCTGAAATTGCAGGGTGTGGTTTACGAAGATTTGGATGCATAGATAAATGGATGAGTTTATGCAGCACCAGCCAGACCTCACAAGTTCTGGTTGCATCTCATTCATTTGGCACTTTCTTCCCTCTCAGGCTGCTGCCAGGGGCTCTCACCCTCATGCTCAGGGGCTCAGGGGCCTGCACAGGGTCTCCTCACTGGAGTGCTGCAGGCGAGGCTGGAGCAGGGGAGAGTGTTAGGCTGCTGAAAGGCCATGTTCTGGCATCTCGTGCTGAACAGGACCTTCCTGTGAGCTGCAGTCACCAGCTGCAGCCTGGAGCCGTGGGCATTCATTTCCGTGTGACCAGTGGTGTCCCCAGCACAAGACCTCGCTCTCAGGTGTGTGTGCCCTCCCTTGCTGCCTCTGTGCCCATCCTGCATGGCCTTTCCTGCCTTTGGACAGTGGCAACTTGAGAGGCTTATTTTGGTTTGCTTATTTATCCCTTCTTGTGGGCAGAAACATTCTTCCCAAGAATTAAGGACTTTCCTACTTGTTGCTGGAACTGCACTGCATTTAGAATTGTCTAGATGAATCAGACTTATAATTCTAAGTTTCACTTTGTTTTCATTGAAGTGGAATTTTAGTCCAAGACAGATTACTAGATGCTCATAACAAACTTTAAAAAACACAAACTTTGCTGATTTTTTTCAACTATTGCTTTGAACCAAAATGCTAAAACTCACATAAAAGAGCAGATGGGGAAATGCTGCAAGTGTGAGTCTCTACGTTCAAAAGCATTTTCATGTCCCTGGATTTGTAAACACTCTTCTATATCTCCCAATGTAGCTACAGAAAGTAGGAAAATGATGTAGTAACGTGATGTTTCTGTTCCTCAAGTCATGGTGACTCAATGTGAACAAAGGAAGACAAGCATCATGTGTTTAAAGAAATGAGTGATGCTGGCTTTTTGTCTCCTCAGTCAAACAGCTTCATCTGGTTCTTTGAGCTTCTTGCTATATAAAATGAGATATTACCTGTGTTAGGTAACTCAGTGTGATGATTATTGTTTATACAATGCTTTAAAGCTAGGCCAGAGTATAAATATCAAGGTGAGCTTTTTCACTCATTGAGATAGTCCAGCACAGCATAGTTACAATTGACCTAGGGGCAAGGGTATTATTAGTTCATTGCCCACCAAAACAGGAATTTAACTTTGCTTGGGCTTGCTGGATGCTACTGTAATATTAGACATGATTTGTTTTATATAACTACAAAGCAACAAAGTTCACTATATATTTGCTCTGGCACAATTGTCAAAACAATTTCATATGCTATCAAACATACTTACACATATTCAAGGAATCAGGTTTCCCCTGACAGGTTTCTCCATACAGATTCATTTTCCCCAAAAGTTAGGAGTTGAAAAATTACAGCAGAAAATTCCAGGAATATTTTGCAAGGCCAATTTTTAGTAACCAACTTTAGCTGTCTCCCAGACACAGCTGTGTACGCAAAACAGATGTAATGTCAACACTCGGCTGTGGGAGGAATGGAGTGATTGTTGGAGGCATCATGGGTTTGTTGGGGCACACCTGGCATCTATGTAGAGGTGCCACCCAGTGGCTGGATGATAATAACGAGATTTTCTGATCAATTAAAAAAAAGGCCCCAAAAAAGGAAAAAAAAATTGCTTAAAGGAGTACATATCATACTCATATTGTACTAAGCTTGGGGATTTTTTTAAAAACATCACTATCAGCACAAGGAGTTCGGTTTCACAAAAAGTAGCAACTGACAAAATTTGTTAAAAGTCTTCAAATTACAGAGTAAAAAAAATAGGTTTCAGTAATTTGAATAGTCTCCAAGTGGTGAAATGACAAAATGTATTCCTCCTTTGAAATGAGGTTTTAGAAAATGGATCAGTACCTGTTCCAGTTATTTTGTGCCAAACCAATTTTTTGTTTATTGTTAGATTGTGATTTTTTTCCTGTGCAAATAAGGGCTAGAAATACAGATAGAGAGAAGTGATTGTTTGTGGTAGGCATTAACTGAAGTTTATGATGTGTCTCCTCATAGGAGTGCTAATACATAATGATAATAACCTGGTTTGTAGATATAAAAAGGAAAAAAGTGACTTGCTGTGAAGATACAAAGATACTTAACACAGCAAGGTACAAAATTAATTAAAAAGTGGAAAATTAATTCCATAGTTGAGTACATCAGGAGGCAAAACAGTGAAAGGGTGATGAGCATCTGACACAAGCCTGGCATAGATCAAGCTCTATGCTACTATTCATTAATATTTAAGGTAGTTGTATAATGACAGGGTTTCTGGGCAGCTGACTCCATTATTCACTAAATTTCCAGATTATCTAGCAGATAACTTTGTAATTCAACTTTCTTGTTAGATTTTATAATCCAACTTTCTGAAAGGTATTTATTGGGTTTTTTCCCTAGGTAATAGAGGTGCTAAAGATGTTAACATTAAATATAATTAATAATTGCAGTAATTTCTATGACAGAGGGGCTTTTTGATTTTGTAAAATGGAAGAAGATCACTTGGAATAAGAAACCAGGAGCTCCTTGGACTCACTGTATTAAAGATTTGGCTACAGAGCAGCACTATGTCTCTGTGTTAGCACTCAGAAAAACATGTTTTGAAGGCCTAATGACTGTAGTATTTCCAGCTGCATGCTGTTTGAAGTGCAGGAAAGCCAGAAGCTTGGAGCCATTTCATCTCATGAGCACTTGCTCAGAGCTTCAACAAACTGCCAAATGCAAACAAATATATTTAATAACCTGAAATTAATATATTGTACTGGGAAGGCGGTAGAAAGACAAAACAAATGCATGTAGGAATGGAAGTGGACAACAAGTACGACAAGTTTGTGGTATTAGAGTGGCTCAGAAAAGCTCTGTGCAGTCTTTGTGTGAGCAAATGTATCGTGAACAAAGCAATGAGGCAGCAGACCTGCTCTTCGTGGCTTTGTGTGTGAATCGAGCAGGGACAGTGTGTCCAGCTCTGGGCACATCTTTGCTGGAGAGGTCTTGTCAGAGGGAAACAGGAGAACATGGGAATTCCTTTACAAAAGGGAAGATGATGCTAAATAATGGTTGTGAGTGAGAGATACAGCTGAAGCCTGCAAGTATTTAAATGGTGTGAATTTGCCAAACAAAGGAAGGAATTATTTAGGCTGAATTAGTAAGGCAGAGTGGAGTAACTATAACAAAGGGTACTTTTAGGTGAGGTATTAACCCTGTTATTAAAATCTATGACAAAACACCTTGAAGTAAGCCAGTAGGAATGCTTCTGTGCTGGCAAGATGTGACCTAAGGTAGTTTAAACAGACTTTTCTATCTCTAGGATCTAGAACGGTGGAGGCAGAAAGGTAAAACTTGATTCACCTGTGAATCTGAGACCTGGCCATTAGATGGCAGGGTGCTGGCACAAGACAGTGCATGCCTCCCCACCACTTCTCAGTGCCATGCCCAAAGAGGAGCTCAGAGCCATTCATCAGTCCCAAGGGCTGAGAGAAGTTTGAAATGCTCAGCTTCCCTATGAAAATCACACACACATCCTGTCCCTCCCGCAACAGGACATGAGTACATGTCTCCCAAGCATACAACACTTCAAAGACATGTGTTCTGATAGGAAACCCCTTGAAACTCTGTGTGAGTAGGTGGTTATGTGCAAGAGGTGTCCCAGTGTAGCCACCACTTTGTTGTATAAGAGCTGAAATTGGCTCTTCTCTTCTATAACCAGGGACACACAAATGGGACTGCTGAGGCAGTGGGAAGAGGTGATATAAATGTGGTAAGTAGCTTGCTGCAGACTGGTCAGGGAGTCCACATACTGGTTCTGTGGAAAAGATGACACAAAGAATAACAAGCAGTAGCTTTGTATGGAAAACTTCAGCCCAGAGCAGACTGCTTGAAATGCTTAAGATATATTAAGGCTGTAACGACAGCAACTCAAATAATGCACAATGTAAAACCCCTTGTTTAGAATAGTCTACACTACTAAAGGATCTGCCCCAAGGAGTGATCCTTACAGATGTATCCCACACCTCTTTCGCCTCTGGAGTGAACTGTTTGTGTTTGTGCCACCTAACATTTGACCTGGGTCCGATGCCCCCATGGCTCTAAGATCATAATTATATTTTTGTGGCTTCAGTTCAAAGTGTCTGAAGTAATGTGAAGGTTGCTTTGCTGCCTGCAAGACTGGTGTTTTTATAGCATTATGCCAAAAGTATGCTGTGGGGTGTGTGGCACACAGAGGCTGTCTGAGGACAAGAGGCTGGTTGGGATGGTGGAGTGCAGGAGAAGCCACTATTGGTCTAGTCCCATCCTTGCTGTGACATCCTCAGGGCAGTCTGTCCACAGAGCTGTGCCTTGGCTTTTCCTCGGAGAGAAGCAGTCAGTCTCCTTCAGAAGAGAATCCAAGCACACGGTAATGCGTGTGCGGCGCGGCTGACAAGGGCACCAGGACCAGGGAGGTAAATTATTTGTCAGCATAGGTGCAGCTATCATAGTCACGAGCACTGAGGTGGGGGGATGAACCAGAGAAACACCCCTTACCGCTCTTCATATTGTTCTGTGTTTTGCAGAAATTCTTTAGTCAGTCATTTTGCTGATCAAATTGATATTTGCTGCTCCCAGGGAAAAATTCTAGTCCTGATGTGGTGTGGGAGGGGAAAGACTGGGTAGAGGATCTGAAGAAACAAACAAAATATATTTCTGTTGTAATCAAGTTGCTCTTGCTCATGCATGCTCTCTCTTAAAAAATGATCTCATACTGTGTTGATTGAAAAGTGGGAATTAGTAGGCAAGAACCATCTACTAAATGCAGACTGAAGACTGTTCTGAAAAACAGCAGATGGGAGATGGATCTCAGGGCTGGACATGATGGATTATGAGGAAAGCCATGTCTGTAAAATTTATAAGGATGCTAGTTTACTAAGCACTGTCAGGTTAAAATGTATGGCAACCCACTCTTTTCTGTTTGTTAGTGAGTTGTTTGCTCATTGGTCCAACATTGTCTTTATTTTTGTCTACAGGCTACTTCAAAATTATTTGTAATTGCCATATTTCAAGTCGATATGTTGAGATAGTTAATAAGATAACACTGTGTTGCTACTAAGGATTAAGGCATGGAGAGGTTAAGAGTCATAGGGCCAAACTGTGTGGTCTGCAGGGTAAAGAGAGCAGTGCCAGGTCAGTTCCCATCTGATGGTTTCCTTTTCCAGTCAGTAGTTCTACTGCAAATCAGGTAAAGAGAAGATGTACATACCTACAAAACTTCTTTTTCATCCTTTTTGTGCCTCATGTTCCCTCCAAAAGCTTGATCATTTCCAAGGCCTCCTTGCTCTTCTTTTGCTTCACTGTAAAATTAGTTATTACTGTAACTAACAGCTCTATAAAAATATGTGTGCTGGTTTTGGCTGGCATAGAGTTAATTTTCTTCATGATAGCAGGTATGGGGGTATGGTTTGGATTTGTGCTGGGAACAGCTTACCATGGGGCTGTTACAGTTACTGCTGAGCAAAATGTCTGGGAGGGTTTCATAACTTGCTCCGTGTGTTGCAAGCGCCTTCTCCCCCCAGAGCCTCGGGGCTCTGAGCAAGTGGGGTATGGTTACACAAACATGCCTGGGTGAGAAAAGCAAGGGTGTGGGTTGACAGTGCCTCAGTTTCTCTATGGTGACTGTCCCCCCCACCTGCCATGGCCCACAGTGAGTTTCTCCACCATGCATTGGGGTGAGCTGCTCTACATCTGGGCTGCAAGGAGAGAATTTGGCTGGGCAGTTGGGGCAGAAGAGGTGCAGCCCTGTGCCTTCACACCCTCTCCTGCCCTCAGGAGCTTGTGTGCATGCCCATGCCTTCGGGTGGGAAGCGTACTGCAGCGTTTCCCTGGAAAACTGCCCGGTGCCATAAAGTAAAACTCAGAGGCTCTGGTGAGCTCAGCTCGTCAGCAGATTGTTGGGAGGATAGACCTCAAACCATGAAGAAATTCAAAGAGGATCTTTTCTCACCTGTTTGGAAATCTGGAGCTGGCTGTTTCCCAGTGCAACATCTTTGAGTAGAAACCTCCCAGGCTGCTTCTGTCATCTCCAGTTTTTGGTGTGCAACTGTGTCCTTTTAAAAAAGGGTGCCTGAAAGAATCAGTGCTACTTCACTATATTCTGAAAGCAGCACATTTCTGGCTTTCAGACTGTGGACATGCCAGCACTGTGAGGTTTGATGGTGTCTCAGGGACTGATGGCTATCAGAAGTGGGCATGTGGGACATCTGAGGATGTCCCTAAGGAGGCCCAGCCTTCATTGCTGGAAGGGAGCCGGCAGGTGCCTCCCAGGTGGATGTTGCTCGCTTGCCTAGGGACCATCACAGTCCCCTTCTGCAGCAGGACAAAGGATATCCTGGTGAAATGTTTGCTTCCAGAGCTTCCTCTGGCTTCCTTTTGGCATGTGGGATTGGTGATGTGTTATTTTCTGACACACATTCACTGTATGTCGCTCGGGGTGCAGATTCTTTCCCCAGCCCAGCAGCATCACGGCGAATGGTGCCCTCTTGCAGAGTGCCAGTGTCACCTCAACAGCTGACAGCTCTTCCATCCACTTCCCTTGGAGTCCCATTATTTTCCTCCACCTCACCCTGACTTCTTATCCAGACTTCAGGCGAACATCTTTCCAGTCTCTGCCCATATCATGTCACTTTTTCCGTTGCTCTGAGTCACAGAGTTGACAGTCCCCAGCCTGCTGTTACTCCCTCCAGCAGTATCGGCCATAGACAGGGTAGGGTGCCACAGCATCTTTCAGCACTCCCTGGGCAGCTTTTTAATATAACTTCTGAATTCCCTCACATGCAATGTGTGTGGAACCACCCCAAAAGCAAGCTCTGTCGGTGGAGGCAGAACATGAAAATCAAGATGGACAGCTCAAAGTTACCTATGTCCTGGGGAAGGTAACTGGCTATTAAGAGTGATGCAGTTTCTTCCTTAGAAATAGGTAAATAAACAAAATAATTGCACATGTTTATTGGGATATGTGTTAAAATGTCAAAACATTTTCACCACAATTATGCAATAAAGTGAACAACTTTATAAATATGCCTAAGGCTTTTCTGCTCACTTATTTGCTCTTTGAAAACTCTATATGAAAGTCAGTTATAAAACTGAATTTGCAAATAAAGCTGCACAAACAGAGCTGGATTTGGGACAGTATGATGAGTCTGGAAAAGAAGCCTGTGGGAAAAAGGTAGTTTTGTTCCAACCAAAATGGAAAATATGCATATTTTAAGGACAAAACAAAACAAGAACATTTTGAGACTTTTTTTTTTTTTTTCCTGTGAAAACAAAGTATTTGATGAAGGTATTTATTTTTTCTGCCTAGTGATCTCTCAGTGTTTCAAACAGGGGTGAGTTCATTGGATAGCTGCCAGTCTGGTGGTTGCCTGTAAGGCTCCTCTTGCCCTGTGAAGAGAGGGTGGAGAATTGAGGCTTGTTCAGTTTTGGAGAGGAGGCAGCTTTGGGTGGTAATGGAGATGAACCCAGACTTTTCATTTTCGTGCACAGTGGGAAGACAAGACAACAGCGAAAAGTCGATAAAGGAGAGGTTTGGATTAGATGGGAGAGAAAACATTTTCACTGTCCAGAGAGGTTGTGATGTCTCTGCCCTTGCATATTTTCAGGAGATGGTTGGGTAAAGCCCTGAGCAACCTGGTGTTCCCATAGCTGATCCCGCTTCAGGCAGGACATTCAACCAGAGACCACCTGTGGTCCTTTCCGACCTGAATTGTTCTATGATCCCATGAAAAATTCAGTCCAATTTTGAAATAAAAATACCAAAATACATACCGTTTTTTAAAAGCTGCATTTTAACCAATTGCTGAATCATTTAAAGGACAAAATATATTAGCTGTTATATTTATCAACCTTTTAATAAAATCTATCATCAGAGAATTCTGTATTCTTGCTACTTTGATTTTTCAGACAGTGAAATGGAAGAGATTTTATAACTTGATCAGTTTTTACTATTTTTTTTCTCTCTTGAGAGGAGACTAAGTGAACTTTTTCCACATTCTTTGGATTCAGAATTTGAAATCTGACACTGCGGAATAACCATAAGCAGGTTCCTTAAGTTTTAGGGCTGACTTGCTTAAAACTAATGTATTATTTTAAAGATTGCATACACTTTTATTATGACAGTCCCTTCCCAATAAGTGACTTGTTCTGAGAATTCAGCTGATTCTTTACTGAGACAGTTTCTAGAAGGAAAGTGAATGAAACATGTGATGTAACATGGGACTATAAACCCTATAAGATGTAATCTGATGTCTCTGAAGAGGTGGAGTGATAAGAGATAAGATGACTGATTTTTTTGCCTTGTGGCTCTGATGTGGTTATCCTGCTAAGTATTGTATTTGGATTTTGGTTGTTTTATTATCAGGAAAAACCGACAGGTTAGTTTCAGAGATCTAAAAGCAGGTGGGATGAATTAATGTCTGAGAGGTAAGCAGTTTAGCTAAAATAAAGCTAAAAAGTACTTTGGGAGTACCAGAGGCCTGGAACCACTGCAACAGGAGAAAACATCTTAGCGTTTTGTCAGAAATACAGCAAATACTGACTCAGGTCTTTTTGGGGGGTTTTTTGTTGGTTTTTTTGTTCATTTTTTAAAAAATTATGCTAGGATGCATTAACTGAGCAGTGTTTCCTCTCCTTGCAGGTACTATGATGTATCGGGCAGACGCTACACTGCTCAGGAGAACCAAACACCGTCAGTAATCTGCCCCCACTCTTACGCTCTCCCAGCGATATCAATGTCTACTGCCTCATTACCAGCAGCACTTAGAAAGGTAGGAGGAAACTGAGTAGTTGTGTGTGTTTATATAAACGTAGATGTACACAAAAACACTGGACATGTATCATGAAGACGTCTGTTCTGAAAACAGAATTTAACAACAAGGTATAATTGGAATCTTCCTTTAAAAGACCTGTGTTTGAAGTACTGGAAAAATTTCAAATTAATAACATGTACGGAAATAAGGAGGGTATGTAATGACTATAGCTGGCATGAAGAGACAAAAAAGAAAATGGCTCGAGGAAATCTTCCACATGTTCCCGCAAACCATATGGCTTTTCCCTTTTGTTCTTAAAAAATATGTAAGCCAAAATAATAAAGGAACAGCACCCACATTTCCGCAGTTCCCCACTTAACCCATACTGTTTTCTCTGTAAGCTTTTTTTCCCAGAGAAGGAGGAATGGCTACACGTTTGCTTCTAGTGTTCACTTAGCTCATGTAGTGTTACTCATTTGCTTGGCAGCAATATTACTGCATGGAAGCAAGCTAGGGAAAATGCTAATTGCTCCTGTTCTAATGTGAGAACTTAATTTCAGATTGCAGACAAAGTTGTGCAATGCCATTCTTGTCTTTATTGTAATCTTTCCGTGGAGAGAGAAATACTATTTTTCCATATTAGACGAGTACTCAGCAGGCCAGTAATTGAAAAAGTTGCTTTCTTCTTGGTTGTGGAACTAATATTCATCTGAATAAATTTGATGAAGGCTTAAAATATTCTGTGTTTAAAACAAACACATTTATTTTTCAGTCTTCTCAAGCCAGCAAATCCCATCGGGGGTTTTCTGCATTTGGAAAATGCAGCTAAAGAGTCATTGGCTGACTCTTTAGCTGAATTCACAAATAACACTAACCCTTAGATCTTAGTTCTATTGATACTGTTGAAACAGCCAACAAAAAGATCTCAGTTCTTCACACAATAGCAAAATGGCATATTACTGTGCTGGGATGACATTCCACTGTAGCAGAGCTAGCTGGGAAATAGGCTTTCCAACAGAAAAAATTGCTGCTCGCCCTGTTGCTGTCTTCTATACTAACTTCTTGCAAGAACTTGTAGAAAAACAAGTAGATGTTTGATATTTTTCAGTGGAAAGAATAGGAGGGTTCAGCTGTTGCTTAGAAAGCTCTGGGTTGGCATTTAGCTCTTCTTTAGGAATAATTTGTTCATACTTACAGCTAAATTAAACTGTTGGGGTGTCATTTCTCTAACCTGGAACCAATCCATTTTTACTAAGAACGTTTACAACCTTTTAAATGAAGCTTCTGAAAGTGAGTGAGACTAGGCCACATAATTTTATACTTTGATGTATAACGCAAAAGTCTGATTGTTAGATAAATCATTAAAAAATCAAGGAAATCGCCTGGGGTGTGTGTATGTGAATTCAGCAGTTGCTTTTGTATTGGGATAATCTCCTAATATGTGTAATAACACAGTCACCTGCTGATGACAGATGGTTTACAGGGACTGGGATTTAAGGAAGCCCAGCCTTCCCCCAGCATTTCTTGTGGGAGACTGGTAGAAAACGGTGCATTAGGAAACATAAGCTGTTTGCATCGGGCTCCTCTCTGTTGATATTCTTTCTATGGAAATCTGTTCATAAGCCTTTCAAAGGTGAATGTACTGAGTAGAGTCTTGCAGGATAATGTACCCAGACTAATTTGTTTTATCCTTTGCTTTTGCCTAATTCATATTATTCCCTTTACCTTGGGTAATTAAGAACTGACTCCAGCAATGACTAAGACAAGCTCTCCTGCATTCTTTTGTTAATTAAACAGACTTCCTACAAAACCTTGCTTATCAGTCTCTGGAGCTCATAAAATTTTGGGTTTGTTTTCTGGGGAGGGGGAAAAAGTAATTTGATTTTGCTTCTTTTCCTTTCTTATGGTAGTGATTATTAAATGATGGCGTTCACTTTCACCTAGATTGCCTTTCACTCTCAGCCGGTTCATGCCCTACTAGTCAGCAGAAGATCTAAAATAGCCACTCCCTTAATGGTTTTCTTTACCTTCTAAAGAAAAAAGCTGTCCCCAGCGTATTCCAAGAACTTGTTGGACTGTCTCCTTCTTGTATTTATTTTCCAACAGGAAAAAAAAAATCATTTCAAGAAGTAATTAAAGCCATCAGGTTCTGTCCTTTTGGATGCTTCCCTTGCATGATCAAAAAACACGACTTCTCTCCACCCAAAAAAGCTGGTCTATAATAAACTTCTATCTTAGTATATCCTGGTTTTCCCTTTTAATCTTCTTCCAGGATCGTTTAACAAATCTTCATCTCGTCTCTTCCCCTACTTCACAGCAACTGTTCTTGTTGTACAGTGCAATTTTGTTTCTCTTTCTTTTTGTTTGACTTCCATAAATAGTGATGGCAAAACAGCAGGATATTAAAAAATGTTTAAGATCACTTGCTTGATAGTATTACTCAATGAATAAATGTTATGGTGCCTGAATTATAAGGCAAAAATACTTCCTTTCACTACATCATTTTTTTGAGGAAGAGAGGCATCCTTCTATAATGATATTTTTTTTCTCATCAAATACTTCTGATGTTGATTCAGATGTACTTCTGGTTCTATACAGATTTCCACTTTCTTTCCCTTTGAAAGGCAATCTGAAATCTGTAATTTTGTTTATTGTAAACTATGAAAGAGATTTCAGAGTGCTCTTGCCAAAATACAAATTGTGTATGTTTATTAAATCACTGGAGATAACTGGATCTGTGAGAAATTAAAAATCATGCTTATTTGAGTATATATATTTCATTTTCGGGTTTGATCCCCTTTTAGGCCATTCACTTAAAAGTTGGACTTGATTATCCTTGTGGGTCCCTTCTAACTCAGAATATTCTGTGATTCTGTGTGATTCTTGACTTCTCTAGTCCTGTGCTATTTAATGTACAAAACATTTGTTTCATGCAATTGAAGATGAGCTGTTTCTCTTTTGGTATTTTGGCTAATGGACATTTGGTAACACATTACTAAATATTTAAAAGCCATCATAAATAATTTTTAGATGTCGGATCCACAAAATTCACTATTTCTAGATTCTAAAACTCAGCTTATTCCTTTTCTCAAATAATGCATTACATTGCTGGTTTCATTTTCCAGTATCACTAATTGAAGCTAAATAGGAGCATTTGGTATCCTTGAGTTTGTTTGCAAGTGAAGGGAAAATAGCTTTCTTAGATTCCTGTTTATATTTAGAATATCTGTGTGGATTCACGTTGAGGGTTGCTTGAGCTGTCATATAACCTGTACTGCATGAAGTAGATAACTGTGGCCATGATTTTATTATCTGGTTTTTATATCTTTTAGACCTATTAATAAAACAGTGCAGCCAGTGTTCTCACTATGAATGAAGAAGCAACTTCCTGAAGGGTTGATTCATTTCATTCTCTTTGGATAAATAATAATTCAATCTGAGAGCCAAATCACAGATAAAATGTGTATTTTGCAGTCATGCAGTTTCAGTAGCAACAAAATACTGATAGCAAAAGTGAAGGAGTCCTGCCTGTGCTGTGGCAAACTCAAATGACCTTAAATTACATATTTAAAGACAAACAGGTGTTAAGCTGATAGGTTTCTGTATAGTTACGCTGAAAGGCATTTATTCCCCTAGAGAACAATTTCAAATTTAGATTGACTTCTGCTGATAGTAAAATGAGGGAATGAAAATAGAGTTCTTTGTGCTTCGTTGTTTATATATTTCCCGTGCATTAGGAGTAAGGATCACAAAAACCTGGTCTTTAAAATTTCATGCAAGATACTTAGGCTTCAACATCTCTTTTTCTAAGTCACATCTGTGTGCTCAAATGCTGTCTCTGCTCTTATATTCAGGTGTTGATTAATCCTATTTTCAGATTTATAACCAGGTACCTGTCTAAAGGTTTCTCAGGATTCTCCATCTAGATAAGAGTTCTCACACCTACTTGCTACATGAACACAGCCACTGCCTTTCACACAGAGATTCAGTTCTATGACATGAATATTCATCGAAGGAAACTGGGTGGAGTACTTCTAACACCCAGGTGTGGCCATGGAAGCCCATTTTGATTCTGTGTCAAATTACTGGATTAAATGAGTTTATTCTATCACTGCCTTTGCCGTATTCCTGAGACAGCAGATATGTGGATCCCTAATTCCTCCTGCTCTCTTAAGTCATCTTTCAAGATGATAGTTCATCAAGGTCCAAGGTGTTTTCATGTTACGATTCCTCATCTGCTTCTGCTTCTTTACTATCTGTCTGCCTTGCTCAAAGAAATGTTAGCAATACATTCAGCCTAGCTTGTCCTACTGCTTTTTTCCTTACAGTGGTTTATTTTCTCAAGAATTAACAAAACCAAATGTTTGGGATCCATGGGGTTACTAAATTACCTCCCATAGTGATGTTTAAATGGTAGAAACAAAGCATTTTATACTGGCTGATGATGAACTTCCATACCAAGTAAGTGAAAAAGCAGGTGAGTCACTTTCCAAAGGAACAGACAACAAAATTATCAGTTCATGGATAGGTGAGAGGAACCTGTCCAGAGGAGAACAAGTCGTTGCCTTAAGGTTCACCCCAATTTTTAACAGATAAGGCCTTTCAGTGGTTAACCAATCTCCTCCCAGAATTTGAGACTGAAAGAAGAGAAGGCGTCCTTCTCCAGCTTGGAATCAGAAAGCTAAACAAAACCTGGTAGCCAAGGTCCTACGAAATGAGTCATGCAGGGGCTGAGAATATTTGCTGGTGTTGGTTTTCTCAAAGGAGAAAAAACCCCATAATTTCAGGGGAATACAAGCCTGCCTTGTTCAAAGACTGAAGGGAGAAAAGGAGGGGAAATTACATGGCACTGAAGCATCTTTTTATTTGAAAAGGAAGGCGAAGTTATAGGAAGGCAGTCACCAAAGAGAGGCCTAGGTGAGGCAGGGGGCTGGGTTTCTCCTTGGTTTTGTTTTGCTTTCTTTTACAATCTAGATAGGCCTTCCCTCAGCTGTTTGGAATAGGTTGTATCTTTCCAGCTAATTAAATGTTGCAGCAGGACCAATTTTTATTGTATTACCTGGAAAAAGACAAGAAAAAAGCCTGCTCAGTGCAGTGCTGCATGTCTGGATTCTTGCCAGAGTTTCTATCTGCTTAACTACACTTATGCTCAACTTTTTTATTTTCTTCTTCTTTGGTATAACTGTTGTGATCCTTACCTGGTAAAATTACTGTTATTCCTTGTGTGGGAAATATGGGAGGGGTCACTCAGGGTGGAGGTACGCCTCACTGAGAGTGCATGTTCAGTGTGGACAGCTCATCTGCTACCGAGCGGTGGTTCCAGCCACCATCCTTCCCCAAGTGTAACTTGTTTCCTTGAAATAATGGTCACACTTTCCACCTCCCTCCCAGGCTTAACCAGCTGGATCATTTTCCTTTCCTTTTTTCTTTCTTTTCTTCCTTTTTTTTTTTTCTACTAGGAATTCCCCCTTGCTAATAGGCACATAGATTCAAAATCCCTTGATAATCCCTACACAAAGCTGGCATTCACTTACTCCCTTTTCAGTTACTCATATTTGTGCTCACTCTGCTAGGGCTACTTTTTAAATCATGTTTCTCCCCATTATCATTCTTGCAGAGGAGAAAATAGTTTCCCATGTTTTAAATTTAAAGTATAACTTCTAAGTCCTTTTTATAGACAGGTCTGCTCGTGAGAGTAACCTGCATGTGATGTTCCTCTGGTTCACTAATTTATGGGAAATCTGAATAAATACATTTCTTTCATTTAAATCAATCAAAAATACAGTAATAAATTATTTTATAGGCTAAAATATATATAGTAATTTTATTTACATGTTTATTTATAAACATATACAGATATGTATGTATGGGTGTATATTTAAATGCAGATATGTCTTGAGAGAATTATGGGGGATTTTATTCATAAACCATGGCTTTGGGATTGCTGTCCTGATGTATTTGTATCAGTTGAAGAAAACAGTATATAGATAGAATGGAAAAAGAACAGATGTGGTGAAACATGGATCACATAAGAGTTCTTTGACAACATTCAGAACAGCTACATTATTCATTGTCTATATGGCTTTTAATAGGATGCTATTGTGATTACCAGCACAGTAATTCCTTAATATGGTTTAAAATGTATAGGAAAACATGAGAATGCTATACTGGTTTATCTAAGTCAGGATTTTTTCCTTTTATTCTTTCAACACGATTTGTTCCTATTCCTGAGCTGCAACCATGATGTGATTTGGGCAAGAAAGTGATGTTAATAGGAGAAAAACACTGAAGGCTTTACTTTGAAATTCATAGGAGGGAAGTAATCAAATTCTTAAACCAAACCAGTTAAGTAAGGTGGAGAAGTATGGGAAGGGAAAAAGAATGCTTCATTTTGCCCTGGCCATGCCAGCATTTCTTATCTGGTTGACAAAGCATTTATACACTTAACAAATATTTAATTTGCTCTGTCTCTTAAACTTTTAGAGTTTTTAAAGATGTTTAGCTCTGAGTCATGCTCTATTTTGCAATAGTATTAGATAATTAATGCAGAAGTATTTTTTCAGATTTATTTAGTTGATAAATATGCAATTCATAATTAAAAACACAACATCATCATAAACATTAAGAAAAAAAGCAGAATTTAGAAAGTACTGAAGTAATTATGGAAGCCAGGAAATGCAGAACTGGGACAGAATATAAATGCTGACAATTTAAGTCACAGTGATGTCTCCCACAAACACTTGTGTTCCAAGAAGCCACTGTATATTAAATTACTTGTCCGCAGTGTTTGGTGAGTAGTGTCATAAGCCAGTAAATGGCATGGAAAATGTTAAAACCCACAAAGCACAGCGGGAATAATTTGAATATAACCTCTATCAAAGCTTTTTCTGCAGAGAGACTATTTAAGAGCATAGTCTACAGAGACATAATGGCAGTGCTGACTACCATAAGTATATTCAACTAAAAGGGTTGCTCAGGGTTGTGGAAACAAAGCAAAATTAACCCCAGCACGTCCAGATAGTCTTTGTGTAGTACTACCTGCCAGCAAGAACCCACATGTAGGCGAGCTCTTCCTCAAAAGCAGGGCTAAGTAAGAGTGGAAGGCTGAGCTATGCTTTTGTTAATTCTTTCCATTTCAGTAACATATGGTACTGTCCTTTAATGTAGACCTTTCTCAACATTAAAACTTTAAAATATAGAAGTAGCAGAGCCCTTGTACCAATGACTTACTTTTAATAGTGCATGGGTGCTGTTGTAGCTGTAGGAATGCTGAATCAGGACACTTGGGCAGCCAGCTGTAGATGTAAGTCAGCATTTGTAAGGCTTATTGCCCTGATGGAACCTAGGCACCATGTCTGTTTTCATGGAACAAAATAAAGAGAAAAGTGATGTGAGTTTGTGTACGTCAAGCACGTTTGCTTTGGGGCTGTCATAATTGCACATCCATTGCTTTACCTGTGTCTGTTCTTTGTTAAGGACTCAATAAGAGGAGGGGACAAGAGGGATACCAGAGAGGAGATATCAGAAAGATGGCAGAAAAGCAAGCTAAAACTCCAAAGTAAGAACAATTAATTATTTATAGACTAAATTCACAGCAGGTAGGAAAGAAAACTAACCCAAAAGTGGAAGTAGGAGTGTTCAGAAGACTGAATAAACAGTTTCTGTCACTTAAATGCTTTCAGTTACGTGATAAAAGGTTTGTGCTTTTCTAGGATTCTGCTGTAAGTCAGATTTATTTTATGTCTTTGCTTAAAGAACTGCAATTCTGATATTTGCATCCCTAAAAGAGTATGTGATTAATAGTAGAAATGCCTTTCTAACACGATTGATCTGAGACACACAACAGAATTAAGGATTCTTTAGTTTAAGTATCCATAATGATATGAACCTTTGGTCAAGCATCATTCTGTGCAGATTTCCCAGAACATGGCAAGCATTCGTAATTCCTGCTGTGAAAATAATTCATAATTCATGCTGAAATATTTTATTATTATTAAAATAATTAATAATTCATCTCCACCTGCAGCTCTGGATACAAAGATATGACTCTTTAACAGAAGAAGATGACAAGTGTCCTCAATTCAGCCATATTTGCTCATAGTGAAGGCAGAAGAATCAAGCAACTAGTTATACATGCAGTGTCGTACTCACTGTGTAGGCAGAGAACCAAAATTCTGAGAAGTCCCAATGTCAAAGAGCTTGGGCATCAGGTCCACTATAAAACTATTTGGTTATTGTGATTTGGCTTTAGCCCCCTGAAGACATGCTCATCCTTTTGTCTTCCAAAAAGTCTGGAAATCTATGGCTAATTAAAGCACAAGAAAGGTTCTCAGCTATCCTCTCTGACAAAGCCTCTCTGAGTATTGCTCAACAAAATTACTTCTCTGCTTAATAAAATACGGTGCTGCTGACTAGACTGATGGCATCATGGCAATTTCCTTGTCGGTTAACTTTTTTTTCATATTCCCAGCTCATTATTCCTCTTATCCCCATGTGAACCACAAATTCATTTCAGCATTAACTTACAAAGGTTTTCATTTTGCTGTTTCAAACATGGCTAAAGACACCAACTCTCTTATTTCCTAAAAATAACACCTAGGTTAGGTTATGTCCCATTCTTATGGCTGTTTCAGAGAGGTCCTAAAAACATAATTTCCTCTTATATTTCTGCTGCTTTTTGGTGAGATGAATAGGAGAGTGTCTAAGCTGTGGTTGATTGTAGGTTGATTGTACAGGACCACAGCTGACAATGGACATGGGACTTACAGAAGGGCAAAAAACAGGAGGGAAGATGGCATGGAGCTATGTATCATTTTCACAGAAGGAACATAGGTCCTGGAATAGTGGGGCAGGAGGAATCTGTGTTGTAGTCTAGTACTTTGGCATTCGAGATGGCAGTGAATGTGCTGGCAGCAGGCAGCAGAAGGCTCTCTTCACTCCTTTAGGATCTATTTGAAGGCAGGTATGCCAGTAAATTCTTTCAAGTACTCACAAAGCTTATTGAGGAGATTGTTGGGGTTTTTTTATATGCAGTTGAAAACACCCAAATGAACTTGAACTTGTATCAGACAACTTGCATGTATTTCTTCTTGGCTATCACCTTAAGACAGATGTCACTTGGACAACTCTCCTTCCGACCAATTCAATACATTCACCTTGATGCAGGTGAAGTATAAAAAGGTTATATTCAACTCTACTCTGTTGGATCTGAATCCTGAATAGTATTCATATTCAGCTGTGTTTGGAATTCAATTTCATCTGAGTTATCGCATGCTCCTTATAATATTGTGAACAAATTTAGTGGAAGCAGTGGATGAAAATGTGTTTCTTTTAGAGAGGATTCATGATGGCCTAAAGTCATGTGAGCAGTGGTCCTGGAGTGTGATAATGCTGAGGTCTTCAGGGTTGGGCTGCTGAATAAACTACAGTCTCCCAAGCAGGGACAAAATAAAAGGTCTATCAAACCAGCACACGTCTGCGCTTTGCACAAGTGAGATAATGTAGACAGCCACATACTCAGTGTGGTATTCCGCAGGGAAGGCAATGAACCCTTCATGCATTGCAAATTATTTAGGAGGTCTGTCATCAATGATCAAGCATTGACAGTACATAATGACTCTGGTAATGGTGACATGGGAGTGTGCACCAGGCAGTCTGGTATTATCGGTGACCATCCTTTATCTGCCCCACCCCTGTGTATCATCATGCCAAACACGCAGCTACATAGCATTTCAGCATTTCACAGGTGTTACTTATGCTAGTATGTAACTTTTCCTTTGGATGACACCCGGCACTTTACTGCTTTCTTCCCTTGGGAAGAAAGCTTCTCCTCCCTTTTCTTTGCCTTGGTGAGCACAGTCCTGCGAAGTTGCTCTTTGAATCACCAGGGGTTTGTTTCTGGCCTCCATGCTGGGCTGCTGTGCAGCGATCTGCAGTGTGGAGAGCTGAGGACTTGTTCTGCATCATGCTTTTCTTGTACCGTTTCCACACTTGTGCAATGTTTTGGAATGGTTTTCAGGACCTTGGCAACTGGCTCTGCTCTCTCCTTGGGTGTGGCCCTCTTTCCATTTTGCCATGCTACGTGACCAGGTGGCTCACAGTACACCTGAGCACCCTTGGATCTGAGGAGCTTGCGACACAAAGCTTTTGCTAATAGTCCATTCCTCCTGACCAGCCTTTTGCCACTTTTTAAGCTATGACAATTAGGAATGTGTATATGCATACATATATGTGTAATTCATTGCTCTGTAGTGCCAGCTGCAGTGTAATCATGGGTTTGAAGAGGGTAGTCATGAAAAACTTCATCTTTCTGGTTTTATTGTCTCAATAACTGAATTAGCGTGAATAAGCTGGAATGCTTCTTCACTTACCTCTTTAAAACAAGCACTTGACCTGCCCTGGCTCAAGATCTACAAAAGCAAAGCATGATCCACTTAAAATAAACAAACTGCCTGAACTACTGTTTGAATAAAATTTAGAGATGGTAAAATAAATCTACCATTCCTACAAACTACTATTGTTCATATAATTTTCAAAATCACAGTAGGTAACATTCACTAGATAAGTTTTCAATTTGCTGTAGTTACAAATAGTATCTAGAGATTTAAATAGAATGTAGTGCTTTCTACTATAAACTTTGCTTTTTTTATGACGGAACTTTGACATCAGAATTTCCTCTGAATCATATTTTATGACGTGCAAATTAAAATTTATCTTCTTTTCCTCTTATATCTTTACAATTTCCCCCCCCCCCCCCCCTTTTTTTTTT
>VWZN01000697.1:298156-311024 GCA_013396955.1 Regulus satrapa | reverse complement strand
GCGCGGGGGCTTCAGTGCCGGCCCGCCCTGGGGCGCTGGGGGAACGCCGGGCACTGGCAGGCGAGCTGGGCGAATGGAGCGAGAAACAAGTTGGAAACTGCCGAAGCAGGGTCCCTGCTGCCCGGGGAACCCGCTCTCCTCGAGAAGTCTGGTGCGCCGGGGTAGAAAATACTCGCGGTGTTTTGAAATAGACGTCTCAAAACAAGTATTCATCGTACCGGCATGTAGAAAGGGCTAATGTATTAAAATGCAAATATGCATGTGTACTCGGCGATGCTGTTGCGTGTTTCCTGTTTACCATGTTAATTAGAAGTTGAAAGACAGAACTTCACCAAGAGTAATTCAGGGCAGTATTTGACCCAGTAATGCTCACTGAGTGATGCTGTGGCTTTTATCGTTCTAGTTTTTTTTCAGTTTTTTAGCCCAAAACAAAAGCCAAATATTTACTGAACTTAATGAGAAATGTATGAATTGTAAGGTGACTTACGCCTTTGGAAATATTTTCTACTGGCGGTAGTGTGAAAACTGACTCAGCCAATATGGAGAGAAAGTTAAACTCCCCACTCTGGTTTTCATAAGGAGAATTTTGACCATGAAGTTCGACCCCGGTCATGCAGGCACCGGGATGCACATTTTGGGTGATGTTAACTAATTGTGTAAAAGCTTGAGTGAGATTCAGGACATATAAAGCTGCCATTAGAAGGCAAGGTGAGCGCACTTGTAAACAGATGTAGGCAAAAACATACAGAAGCATCACCGAGTCCTAATTGGTTTTCAATTTGCTCTTGTTGCTCTTGTTCTTCTTTTGAGAGCTAGTATTGTTCAGTATGCTGTTTTGTTACCATTTACTGTGTGCTTCTAATTTATAAATGGTCCTAAAACAAACTTATTATTATTATTATGTATTATGGAAACAATTTTGACATTAACCACATGTTTGTTTGTTTGTTTTTGTAGTCCACCTCACACCTTCCAGATTCTTCCAGAGAAGAAAACAGAAAGAAACCTGTTTTGGAAAGACTTGGGAATTTGTTTGGTACAGGGAAGAGGAAAAACGTCAAAAGTTCACTAGAACACACTTCGCATCATAAGGGTGAGAGGTCAGGTTCTCCTCACGGGGCTCAGGCAGTGTACTGTAGGCACTTCAAAGAAGGACACGAAGCTCCTCAAGTACAGAAACAAGTGAGAAACGTAACTGCCCTTTCTGAGGCACAGGAATATAATTTCAGTGGGGAAGTGAGACCGCTGTATCACGATACGATTTCAGAATGGAGTAGTAGGGGAGTCTCTTCTGACAGTGAGTGGTCAGCAGATTGGAGCGGCAGCAGTGAAACCATTAAAAACTCTTTCTGTGAGAGCAGCCTGAATGTGGAAACGCTGGGCTTGGAGAAAGAATCCGTCACAGATATAAATAATTCCACAACTCCAGATTTCATACAGAGCTTGAGGAATTTGTCAAGTGAAGACTTAGAAAAGAGTATCTTAAGTCACAAGCAGCTTGTGAACACGTGGGTGTCTGAGGAGCCTGGGCATGCAAAACCAAAGGATTTGCCATACGAGTTGGAATCTGCAGCGAGTGAACACGCATATTCTGCTAGAGTGTTAACAGTTGATATCTATCTAAGAAAAACAGACGAACTCCTTAATGAACCCGTGACTCTTAAATCAGAAGAAAATTGCAGTGATTCGGACACAATGGATAAAAAGTCTGCTAGTAAAAGATCTGGAAAACGAAGAAAGTCTCAGTCGTCTAGTGACATTCCAAATGGAGAGAGAAACCAGACTGAGAATACTGCGAGAGAAGAATCTGTTTTTGAGGACGATGCCCATTCTGAGGTGTTTTCAGACAAGATAATAAACCCTGAACGAAAAGTGAGGTCTCTTCAACAGACTCCTGAAAGAAATTCCTCTTCCTCAAGTAATAATCAGGACATAAAAGTTGGATCTGCTCACAAAGGGGCATCTAAAGCTGAAGCTGACAAGGGCAAGCAGCAGATCTCAAACACAACTTCTGCAAGGAGAAGATCGTATAAAAAAAGTCAGTCGGATACTGTACCCATTTCCCCTACTGGTTTGAAAAGTCAGGCAAAAGATTACTCTTCAAAAAGACAACCTTTAGCATCGCCAGAGACTAACCCAGTAACAAAAAGAACTTCAGTGGAAAAGGGAGCTATACCTGTGGCTTTTGGGGAAGACAGTTTGGAGTCTCCCAAAGCTAAGACAGAAGACAATGCCTTGGTGTTTGCTGAAGGCAGAAATGATACCAAGGCAGTAAAGAATGGTACTGGTCCAGATGGAAGAGCTTTCTTGCATACTGATGGGATTAAAAATGGAGACCTGTGTCTGTCAGCTGAGAGACAGACAAATTCTGATTTAGACACCTCGAAGCTGAAGAGTTTGGATGCTTCCAGAACAGTCACAACAAAGATTAGCCTGTAAGTAACAAACTACAGTTTACCTTGTCCTTGTAGCTGTAATTTTGCTTGTATCTGTGTTTAGAATTCTATGGAAACGCTAGCTGTGTATCTGCTATCTCTAAATTGTTCTCAGTTAAGAGCTACCTTTAAAGAAAAAGTTACAATAATTAAAATTATCACTTAACAAGTACTGTAGTCTACATGTATTAGAAAAAGAATTTATATTTTCATTTTTTAAATGGATAGGAAATGTCTTTGTCAATTCCATTATATGGAATAATTTAACACACATAAAAACTGCTCAGTCATCATCACTGTGGGTCAGATTAATTCATATATCATTGACCTTAATGTATTTTTTCTCTCTGTAACCAAATCAGAACGTGATTGAAGATTTTATATGTGAAAATCTTTGAGTAAGGAATGTGTCTATGAAACAGCCTAAGTTCTGCTATTTTATAAAGACATGTAGGATGCAATGTAGACCTTGATTGTTCAAATGATACGATAGATCACACTCCACGGATTTGAATACATACAGTTGCTTTCTTAAGTATGTGAAGGATGAATCATTTAAATTTTGATGCATGTGAATAACATCAAGTATTTTCAGAATTATGCACGTATTAGTTTTCAGGTTTTGATTTTACACTTGAAGAAACTCTCTCTGAGAGCTTTCCTTAGGTTTATAAAGCATCACTAGCATGAGGCCAGTGTTTGATTCCTTGGATACTCTCATCCACAGGGAATGATTTGTTTGCATTATTCATTTCTGTTGTTTGGCTGTACTGTGTGCTAGTGCACTCCTCGTTTGGCATGTTCAGTTCTAGGTGTCGGGGTACTCTGAGTCCTGTAGGCCCACCCCGGGTACACTGAGTGTTCGTAATTGTCACTGTGTTAGAGGGATGTGGAGCTTCAAGGTGATGGTTTAAGAGACACCTCTCTTTCCAATTATGCTTCCCACATCTGAGAAGCACTGGAGCAATTTCCTTTGCACAATTTGTAATACTCTACATCTGAGTTGTTAATTTGTAACTTCAGTTTTAAAAGCCAAGTGCCGAAAGATAAACTGTGGCATTTTTGTACTTGCCGATGCTTTGCCATCTAGCAGTATAGATCATAAATCTTAAACTCTTGAGCTTGTATCTTCACAGCTTCAAAGGAAAGGTAGCTTTCATATTGTTTTTTCTCTGTGTCACAGTCATTAGTGATGATGAAGTTTATAAACTCCTGCATAGCTGGTTTTCATTTTTTTTCTGTGTATGTCCTGGGCTTGCTGTACAATGAATTATCTTTTACTGTACTCACAAAGTAATAGACAAGTGTCCTGTCTGAAAGACCGAATTTTAACGAATAAACACCCTGTTCCATTTCATCCACTTTGCGGGGTGTGTTATGCTGTGTCTTGGCCTTATCTGCTGCTATAGGAACTTTAGCCCTGGGTGGGGACTGCCGTGTGGTGCCTGCAAGGTTTCTGGAGCATCTGACACCAAAGACATCTGATAGCTGTCGTTGCACAGCACTGCACCATTTCTTTAGCCAGAGTTACATGCTCAAGTGATCTGCCATAATTTACAGCCATTCATTAGAACATATGAGCTATAAACCTGGATGTGGATTAAAGTGCTGTGAAGTGGGAAAGGAAAAGACGGTGCCATTACTAGGTGACAGTTCTTGTGGTTTTGTTCTCTAGTTATCGCTTTGAACAGATAACTTTTTTCATTTGAAAAGGTTAAAAAGTTATTGTTAGGTAGTTCACATTAATTTCTTTCTGGTTGAAAAAAATCCCATTTACTCAGAGACTCCTTGGCCCCTTGTAAGATGCATTTTATATAATAGAAGTAGTTCTTCCTTAAAAATGCACGATGGCTCTTACTCATGACATTGTGCCAATTCTGGGAATCAAATTTCTTTAGGAAAAATTTCAAAATGGGTCAGTTTCTCCACTCACCTCCAGAAATACAGGTTTCCTGTAAATAAAAATAGCATTTTCTATCTTTTTTTCCATTTATGTCTGTGTATGGATAACTTGAAAGTCACAGGATACATTGCTTCTAGCTTTTGAAATGGAAACCTATCAGATTTGAGACTAGAATGAGGTTGATGGTAAGTCTTAACTGTCAGATAAAACCTCAGGCAATAGTTCCTTTGATGTGCTTAGCGGAAAACTTGGCTTCAGTTGCCATACTTTTTGTTCAGACATGGTTTTGTAGTTGCCTTTACATTTAAGCCCACTTGTTGAATTATTCTTCTCTTTTCAGGACATGTCATTTTTCTTTGCTCACCTCAATCTGATATTTTGGCATCAGAGCTTTTTGGCACCAGTTGCGTGCTTGAGGTGTGACTCACCTTCCGTTTTTGACTGTTGGGAGAGGTTTAACTGCTTGCTTCCAGTTTAGCTGTAAGGTGTAGCCAAAGAGAAGGACATTGGTATTTCTCTTGTTCCTGCTTGTTCCTGGCATTGCAGATCAGGAATGGGTAGTAAGAATCAGCCACACTGGACTGTTTGTAAGAAAGCATCTATACTGTTAAATGTTTTCCCCATACGGGATGAGAGGCTTAAAGAATGCTCAAACAACATCTTTTAAACGAGCTTAGAAAGTCAGTTCTCACAATAAAGTGCATTTTTTGGCTGTATTTAAAACGAGTATTTTGTTGTGTGGAAAAAGATGTAACGAAAAGATTAGAGGAGGCCAGCTGTAGTGAGTGGAGCTGCAGGGCTGAGCTTTCTAATGCTCTTTGGTCTCAGCTGTTTGGCTGCTGCTGCTGTGCAGAAATACTGCAGAGTACAAAATACAAAGCGTTGAAGTGGTTGTTTCTGCATGAGTTTGCAAAGCTTGAAACTATACCTTTGAGGGGTGAGCTCTTAATTTAGAATAGGCTTTCGGTGAGGCTGATAGGTATCACTGTTCTATTAAACCTGCTTGTGTCAGGGCGTACAGAGAGACACAATTTTATGGGGAAGATGCATTTTGTTGTGTTGAAATAAATGCATCTAGTAGTGCAAGTGACAGGGTGACAAAGGGGTGGTATGGGAATGAATTTAAGATAATTGGGCCATTAGTGTTACCTATTGAAAATATAGGTAAAAGAGAAGCACTTTTTTTTTTTCTGATGAGAAAAGGATATGAAAGGTCCTGGTGAGTAGGAAATTCAGCACATGTCAGTAGTGGATGATTGTGCCAGGTGCAGGAGCATAGCCAGCAGGTCAAAGGACAAGATAACTTGGTGCTCATGAGTCTGCATCTGGATCACTCTGAGTTGCCCTTCCTCCCCTTCCAACTCTTCAGGTATAAGAGAGATGTTCTCAAATTGGAATGAGTCCAGCAGTGAGCCATTAAAGGAGGTGACAGCTCTGGAGCAAATAATGTTTGAGGAGAAGCTGAAGCAGCTTTGTGTCTTCAGCTAAGAGAAGGGTACAGTCATCTCTCACTACCTATAGAGAAGTCAGAACCAGATTTTTCCTTGAGCTGTGGACTAAAGGGACAACAGCCACAAATGCAAGTTTTAACAGTGAAGTATTAGTGGGATATTAGGCAAAAATAATTCACAGTTATAGTTGCCACCGTGCTGTAATGCTTCACTAGGAAGGTTGTGAAATCTTGACCCGTGAAGTTATTCAAAACTTGGTCAGGCAAAGCATTGAGGAACTTGATCTAACTGTGAAGCTATCCCTGTCTTGAGTAGGAAGTTGGGCTAGCTGATTTTTAGAGGTCCCTTGCAACTCATATTCATTTTCCAATAGAATAATATAGCTTCTAAAATTTAGGAAAACACAGTTGTAGTTCAAAGGAAAAATATCAATCTATTTATGCTGTATGATATGTCCCTTCATACCTTCCTTCTTTCAGGAACCTTTTGTTTTTCTGTTTTTCCTTAAGCTTTCCAAGTGTGTTTTATTAGCACCTTTCTGAAGTATGGCCAGTGGATTTTAAGTTTGCCATTTCCTCTTTTATTGGTCATGCATTCTTCATAAGAGCCTTCCAGTTGTGAGCCAGCTTGAGTAGGCTGGTAGTTACAGGGAGCAGTGTTGGGAAGTCTTCTCTGAAATGACATGATTATAAGGAGGACATGGAACTGTTGGAGCAAATCCAGAGGCGGCCACAATGTTACAAGAGGACTGGAGCACCTTCCCTATGGAGGCAGGCTGAGAGAGCTGGAGCTCCTCAGAGAAGAGAAGGTTGCATGGAGACATCATAAATGCCTTCCAGTATCTGAAGGGAAGCTGAAAAGGGACTCTTTGCCAGGAAGTGTAGTGATAGGACAAGGAGTAAATATTGTGATGCCTGGAAGTTACCAACTGTGTACACACTGAGAGACAGGAAATTTATGTTGGATATTAGGAAGAAACTTTTTTACTGTGAGGGTGGTGAGACGCTACAAATGGTTGCCTGGGGAGGTTGAGGATGCCCCAGCCCTGGCAGTGTTCAAAGGCAGGTTGGATAAGGCTTTTAGCAACCTGGTCTAGTGGGAGGTGTCCCTGCCCATGACAGTGGAATTGGGACTAGATGATCTTTTAAAATCAATTGCAGCTTCTTAATAGTCTAGGATTCTATGATTTTAACAGTTACTCTCTGTATAGATTTGTAGGTAACTATTTTTGATTCCTCCTCACTGTCTTCTTGAATCCTCTTACTGTTATTTCAATGTGTTCCTCACGCTATTCCCAAGAAATAAAGTTTGTACAATGAAGAGTCTTCATTAGAAGGGTTCAGTTTCGTACTTGGGATGGATCACTTGAGGAAGAGGGGAAAGGATCTCACTTTTTGGGTTGTTCCTGTATCTCACACCTCTTTCTTGGGCTAAAGAGCTGATAGAGAGCTTAGTGAACACAGTTTATGTAGGTTAAAAAAGAAGAAAGTACCTAAATACCAGAATCATCCATTGATTGATAGGGCATTTGGGATACTGGAGATTGCTGCAAGCTATCTTCTGCTTATGTCCTTCCTTTGTCAGTTTTCATGTAGGGCACTTTCTACCTGTCCTCCTACTGCTGAGTGTTCCCAGATTCCTCTTTGGAGAGCAGGACTGTCTTTGAGGTGATGGTGGGCTCCTTGACACAACTTGGATCTGACTGATAAGTTTTGAAGCCATCTGCCTTTTATCTTTACCGTACAATCCTGTTCATACTGTACAGTATGCAGTAGCAAGGTCCATGGACAAATAATTTTTCCTGGCTGTAGGTATTCAGAGAAAAGAGCTTGAAGCACTCAGCTGTGCATCATCAACCTTCTGCCTTAGAACAGAACTACTGAGTGCATGTACTTGTACATGCTTCTCTGTCTACTCTTGATAGAAAAGTTTTGTGTTTCCAAATTCAATTCTTGTAAAATTATTAGGCTTAGTTTAAGCAATATAAATTGTTAACTAAGCTCATCTGAAGGAAGTGGAAGAGTCCTCACACATGATTTTGGCTTAGCCAAGGTGGTGATGCAGTGCTTGGGGATACATAACATTTTCTGCAAGCACTCATGAGAGTGGAAGAGTTCTTTCACTCAATTTGAGGTTGCTTCTGCAGTGTAGGTGTAAAAGCTGCAAAGAATCTGGGCAGATGTCTTCAAAACTCATTGGAGAAAATATGCAAATGTTAACCAACTCATTATCACCTTAATGAATTGGGATTTGTTTTCTGTAGGGAATTGCATGTTTATAATTTATTCTGCCTATTCACTGCTAAATTTTAATGTCTGTCAGTAATAAGTAGTTGAGTTCTTTGCCTCAATTGTAGATGCTGTAGGCTGCTGTGTTTGTTTTACTAACCTTAAAGAACTAAGTACATGCTTGAAATATATGTTCCTTATTTTGTGTCTAATTTTTTTAATCCATGTAGTTACTCCTCTTCTAGTCGATTCCTGTTGAGATATCAAAATTTAAACTAAGTCTGTGGTTTATAATTCTGCATTTTATTGTTTTGAAAATTGTTACAAGCCTGTTCAAGTTTAATTAAAGATGTCACTCTCTGTCACTTTGCCTCCTGTAGTCCAGCCAAACCGAAGAATATAGAGCTGAATTTTAAAACACCGACAAATCAAGACAGTTTAGAAAGTGAGCAGGACACTCTTGAAAAACCAGTTAATAAAACTAACAGCAACATTGCCAACAAAATTTCCTTGTTTGAAAACAAATGTGCTAACCAGAGCCAGAGGCCTACTGACATCCCTGCTTCAAAAAATAGTGCTGTACCAAGTACATTCGTTGGCAGAGCAAAGCTGAAATTTGGAAAACAGTCTAAAGAAAATGAACAGCCTGATAAAACATTAAATAAGCAAAGCAGTCGCCAGAAGTTATTTGAGAATGGCACACTGGAGAAAGAAAGCACTGCAGAGTTAAAAGGCAAAAATGAAGAAAGCTTTGCCTCTTATGAGGACATTGGGAAGACAACAGAACTTAAAGTAAAAGCTGCCATATCCCTTTTTAACCAAAGCAGCAAAAGTGATGCTGGTAGTGTCTCTTTGAAGCAATCAGAACCAGAATCAACCACAGCAAAAAAAGAAAGTTCACCGTTTAAACTGTCTTTGCACTCACCTGTTAAAAGCGAAAATGCTCAAGATCCTTTCTACCTAAGGAATTACACAAGCTCAGAATTCCATAGAAATGGAGAAAAAGTGCTGCCAAACACAGAGGCTTTATCACCTTGCAGTAATGATAAATACCCTCTACCATCTCATCAGGTTTCCAGATCAGAATTTAAGAAGATGGAAAATGGAGATAAAAAGGTAAAGCCAGGAGATTTGAGCTTTGCAGCACTGCAGTATGATGACAGCAATCAAGACGGTGCATTGGAATCTGAGCACAACACCAACACACAGAAGAGCCCAGGGAAAACCTGTAACGGATCTGTTGAAGACGACAGCATTTTTGATTCCCCGTCTGACATGAAGAAGTTTGCTGAAACAATAAAGAACTTAGACAGCTCAGTTTGTTTACCCCAGAAAAAGAAGAGGTCAAAGCTTCCAAAGTCTCCAGCACCCCACTTTGCAATGCCTCCCATTCATGAAGACAACTTAGAGAAAGTATTTGATCCGAGCGTGTTTACTTTTGGTTTGGGACTGAGGAGGGAAAAGACACAGGATCTGTTACCAGCACAACAAATTAAAATGCAAAGCCTGGAAACAATAGCCAGAGTCAGGCCCAAGCGTGCGTCAACAGAGCAAAGTATCATATTCAAAGCTCTGCAGTCATGTAGAGAGGAACCTGCCTTTACTCATGAAATAAATGGAAAAGAGAACAGTGATTGTACAGATGGTGAAATTAAGAGATCACGGCTTGAAAAGAGTTCCCTCTTCTCAAGCTTGCTGTCTTCTAAAGAAAAGTTTTTTAGCCCTTCTGTCACTTCAGTAAATAACACAACAGCTTTTGCAACTGACTCCTCGGGGATGCCTCCTCTGCAGCAGGATGTTTCTGGGCCATTCATCATTCCTCAAAAATCTGAGGTAATAAAGATCATTCAGAAAATGAAACAGCCTTTGTCTACCTGCTGAATGACTATTAATTTTGATTTTGCAATTCAGTCTCTTTCAGATATGAAGTTTCCAAGTTTTGTGGAGAAGTACCTGCAAGCAGATAGTGCAAAAAAAGAGCTAAGTTTACAAATGCCCAACTATGGCAACCCTGAGAAAAGCTTTTCGAGCTGGTTAGGAACAAGCAGATATGAATCAAATGTTCCCCCCGGGTTATTAGATGTGGATGTAAGTATTGTGTTTTTTAAAAGTTGCCTGCAAAGTTATCTAACTGTTGTGTTTTTGATAGACAATGTGCATACACTGCTTTGTTTGCCGTCTTTGGGATATATATATAAATTACAAATACATTGACGTGAACTTAGGTATGGTTTCAGTTTTATTTGAAAATGAAAATGAGATGACATCTATCAACATGATTAAGGGGTCTTTATTCTGAGACTTTGCAAATATGAATGGAAAGTGTTTCCTGAATATGTCTTCATATGAAGACACTTCACTTGATGTTGTATTATGTTGAAAAAAATTTTATGCTAACTGTATTTTTTAAATTGCAAATTAGTAGAATGCTTTCTGTGAATTTCAGACAACTTCTGTTGAAGTAATCTCTCTTCTCTTCCAACAAGACATTCAGCCATTGTACAGTTAAATAAGTAAACAGAGCAATTTTTTTTATTTTAGCCCTCTGTTGTATTCCTGTACATTGGCAGAAAAATATATATTCTTTAAGAATATGTGTAGTAGTGATTAAGAGTGCTACTACAGTGGAGGGCTGTCCTTTGGTCTCGATACAAGCATCTGTTCTTCATGACTGAGGACCGACCTATGTTTTCTCCTCAAAGCATCTTTTATGTGGAATATATTTGTAATTTCTCTTTCTATAATGATGAAGCAATGTCGTGTAGTATTTGCTATTTCTATTAATGTAAGCCCTTACTGTGACCTGAGAGAAAAACTATCATCAGGAGATCTAAGAACCATGGGAAGAAGTATGTTTTCTAAAGTTTAATAGCCATGTGGATGTGACCTATGGAATTTCAGCAGTGTATAAAAAAATTTGAGAAATACTTTCCAAAGCTAATGGTGATCTGCTGTAACAACACTACCAAAAGGAGTAAGGCAGTAGAATTAGCCCCTTTCTTTGTCACCTCACAGGAGACAACCATCCATGGTACCTTGCAGTTTTGAGAATGTAGATTGTTCTCTTAAAGGAAGTTTTCTTAATTAGACTGGAGATGAAAATTAGGGAGGTTATTTACAGTAGTGTAGATTTATGTTATCATATATAGAGCTTTCTTACTCTGCTGGTCCTGCTTGGATTTCAAAACTGCAATTTAAAGGTAAATGTCCAGTACTGTCTTAGTTTGGGTTTTGCTACTTAAACTGGGTGGGTTTTCTTGGCTGGGTTTCAGTTTTGCAGTAGACTGTGGAGGCCTGATATAGCAGTGGAGTGCATACATACCTAAGACCGCATTTGAGAGAATCCCTTTAGGGTTCAGAGCGAAGCCTTTCTGGATTTCTGTGGCACTGTTGCTGACTGAATTGTTTTGCTCGAGTTAGGAATCAAAAATGGTTCTGTGAGGTGTACCTGCTGTGCATCTTCCCCTGACTAAGAAAATGATGATGCAATGGCTAGTGGCTAATGTGAAGGAAAGAGTAAGGGCAGCCCAAAACAATGACTTTGGCATTCCTCAAAACACAGAACAAGTTTTAACTGGAATTGAAGTGCCGGCTAAAAACCCAGTCGTGCTTCAACATGTCTTGATGATGCCTACAAAAACCTGGTGGTGGTTAAGAACTGTCTTGTGGCCACTGCCTGCTCTGCATTAACTGCTGTGCTCTCTTTAATTCCTTGCACGTGTTGCTGGTTGCCTATTTAGGAGCAGGATCTGTTTTGGTCTTTTTGTTTGTGTGAATAATTCCTAGAAGAGCAGGACCCTGTCCCAGAATGAGCACTCCTGTCCTTGCTAGGAAACCAAGCACATAATTTTAATGCTAGCTTTATTTGTTTGAAGATGACATGATGCAACCACAACTTTCCCCATGTATTTTATATCATACAATTTACTGCTGACTTCAACGTAGTTTTAGATTTTGTATACCTCAGTATATTGTTCTCAATATTTTTAGTTCATCACTTAGTGCACAGCCTCATGCTCTTTGAGGAAACCTGTTACAATCACAAAACTGACTATGCAAGTTAGCTCATACATCTATGTGCCATCATACATCCTCAGTATTTTCATATTTGCCTTCAAAATACATCATGCTTTATGGATTGACATTTTTAGACATTTTAACTCATCTTTATAATTGTACAGCATGTACTGTTTTTAAAGTAGTCTCTTGGTATTCAACTCCTGGGATATAGAGAAAGCTGATCAGGATGATTTGAAAGCATTTCAAATCTCAGGTTAGTCAAATTCAGTGAGATGACAATTCAGAGTTTTAAAAAAGCGTATAAGTTTATACATTTGTGACAAGACGCTGTTCTGAAAGGGGAAGTAGAAATTGAAGTGGTAAGTAGGTATAGTTGAAAGGTTACCAGGTTTCACTATTCAGAGTAGTTTTTATTTTGTTCTACTAGCCCTTTTCTCTAGTTGAGTATCCTTGTTGAAAATGTTTTTGATTTTGTGGGGTTTTTTTGTGATTTTTCTCCTCTCATTGTTCATTAGACACTTCCAAGAAACGGACAAAGTAAAATCAATCCCAGACCTGGCAAGGTAAGATAAATTTTCATGGTTTAACTGCTCCTTTCTATATTTAAAGCTTAGGAAGATGCAACTATATGTTACTGGTGTGTTTTTCTGTTNTATCTATCGGGGTGCGATATTTCTACCAGGCTTTTGGATTGGGTTAAAAGGCTAGCAAATAGAAGTCCAGTCTTACATGATTATTTCATCACCAAAGGAGTAAGATAGTTCTGTGGAGATAATTGACTGTTTCTCTGACAAAAGGGGGGGTTTTGCTCTAAAAGCTATGTTGCCCAAG
>VWZN01000697.1:159508-289342 GCA_013396955.1 Regulus satrapa | reverse complement strand
TGTTTGCAGATGTTCTTCAGGACTCTGACTTCTGTGTGGAGTCTTCAGATAAAATTTTCTGCCCTTGATCACAGACTGCAAAAAGTAAAGTTTTGGTGAATATACAGTGTATCGTCTTTCAGTATGATATATATTGAAAAATATATACATCTTTCAGGTACAGTGAATAATCTTTCTTCTTGCAATAAGATAAGATGGTCCCAGGAAATGTTGACTTTCTGATACATAAAGTATGAAAGCATGAGATGGGATTTCATCAAGAGAGGAAGAAATAGCTTATTCTTGTGGCTGCATTTCTTTGAAGCATTTCAACAGCAAAATTGTTATGGAAATAATTTCCAGGCTTTTTGCATTTCACCAGAGATAGATTCCTTGCTCTTTCTCTCACTTGTGTTTTAAATAGAGATTACTTGTACTATGCTCTCTTCTGATACTAGGGAGAGTAACTGTTCTGAAAATTAACATTGCTTTTGCAGTGAATCCTATAGGTTAACAGTGGGTTAGTGCTGTGGTGTTGGTTTTTATTGTTTGGTTGGGGATTTTTTTAACATATGGCTCCCAAAAGTCTGCATTAGCCATGGCCATTAACAAACCATGAGTGCTATCACATGCAGTTGATCAGCTGATAGATTTTGCTGTTCGATTAGTCGAGTCCATCAACTACAGATTGAGTTTTACAGCCTTGAAGACCATACCAAAGTATTTTGGAAATGCCCACAAGTATTAGTAATCATGACTGCAAGCACACAAAATTAACTAAAGTAGCAGAACGAAAAAAAAGCACGAGATGTACACAGTCTGTCTCCCAGCCTGGTATGCATGCAGGTGACTTGCTGGAAGCTCTGCCTTATCCAGCCACACCCTAAATCCTTCTGTGCGTTATCTGTGCTGTATCTCTGCAAGTTTTGTCTGGATAAAGGTTGCAGAATCAAGCTCGGTGCATTCCAGAGGAATGCTTTTAATTTGTCTATGAATATGGTGTGACAGCAGTTTTTTTTTCTGCCTGGTGACCTTTGAAGCTGCTGGGCTCTTTTGTCTTCTGTAATATGCAAGAGAGATTCATGGGAAAGAGTCGCCTCTGTAGGTTGGGAAACAAATTGTGGGTTACCTATCATGCCCTTCATGTACTTGTTCTAGTAAATGTGTCTGTTGCCTCTGAGATAGGAATCATACATGAGTTTGAGTATTCTAGTAATTAAGAGTGACTTTAATACTCTGATGGCAAAGGTGGCTAGAAGTCTTTATGAACAAAACTTGTCCCACAGACTCTTCTACCGCTCCTGTAATCTCACCTTGTAGACTCCAAAAGATGTAATTTGTAGCAATAAGCTTTTTAAGAACTCAGGTGCATTGTTCATAACAGGTGGTTAGCACTCAGCTCTCCAGAGTCTTGTACAGCCCATCTGTTTCCAGAGAGGCTGTGAGTGTGTGGGGGTTTTGTGGTGTTCTTACTAAAAGTTAATGGGTCAGAAAGCTTGAATGATCTGTGTGAAGTCATGTTTGGCAATACAGTGCTTTATTTTAAGTGTTAACCGTCTGTTCAGGTAGAAGATTTTTTTATATCTTTCCTTCCAAGAAATCTGTCATAGAGCAATGAATAATCCATTGAGCAATTTCCTGAGCTGTTTAGATTGTAATGCAGAGATGACATAGTGAACTGTGACATATTCAATAAAAGCTTGTCATAGTATTTCAAAGTAACCTTCCTGGTATCATATTGAAAACAATTAAAATAAGTAAAAAATGTCGGAAGCCCTCAACCTTTCATTGCAATTTTTTTAACTACAGATATCTGGGGTAAGCAGTTAGAGCAGTAAGATAACAGATGATCTGTATTTCCCACATAATTAATTTGACTGCTCTGTAATTTAAAGGGTATATCAAAGAAAAGAAAGCCTGACACTGCACTGCACAGATACTACTGAACAAGTTCTGAGCTCAACTGCAGCTCTAAATTGTTTTGCTGGAGATAGCTCAGCTCTGCGTTTGGGGAGTGACTATTCCTTTTTGGGGTAATTCAGCATTAGCTGTGCTAAAATTTCTGAGTTTCTAAACATGTTTCCAAGCAGTATTTTCATGTCTTTGCTAAATCCATTGTAAAGACATCCTGAAAAATATATTCTAAAAGTGATAAGGATTGACTTACTGAAAAAAAAAAATGTACTTCTTTAAAACTGAAAATGTTTTGCCATTGAGCATTTTTTGGAGATCGGCTAAACATAAAATTCAAAAATCAATTTTTTGCCATTTGGGTAGGAGAAAGCAATCCAGGCTGCCTTTAAATAGGAGGGGCCTTCCTTCTTTTAAGTAGGGTTTGATCTTTACTTCCAAACTGGCAGAATTTGAAGTGGCAGAAAATGGAACTATTTATTAGCAACAGGCAACACCCTTTGCAAGTTCAAGCAAGTACTAAAATCAAGTGTGCTATTTTGATTTCCTCTCTGCTTAAAAACTTCTTCAAGTTTTTATTTAATAGTGATCACAATCACAGGAACTGCATGTTTGAAATGCGCCTTTTCTTTATCCATAAACACACCAAACTTCTGCCAGAACTCCTGAAAAATCTTTTGCCTTTCCTTGTGAATTCCTTTCGAAATTGCTGGAAGAATTTTCCCAGATTTGTTTATTTTATGTAGTCATCTGTTTACTGTGGTTGTGTTATCAGCCTGGTTTTCCCCTAGTTTTCAAATAATTAATCCACAGTGTAGATTGGGCTGCTTCTAGAGTATGTATAGATAGTGAGTGATGTTAAGGAAATAATTAAGTAATGAGTGGTTCATATACAGAAACCAGAAGGTAGTAAATTTAACCTGGATGCACTCAGGAAGGTAACATGAGTGAAACTGTAGACTCGAGGTACAAGAACAAACCTCCACTGGGAACTGAAAAGAGCAAGTACCCTTGGTTACCTCACTGGAGAACATTTCAAACCAAGCTTTAACTTCTCGATATTTGAACTGATGTTCAGAAAAAATACTTTTCAAGGAGTCACAAAATTAAAGTTCGCAGGTCCCTGGGGTACTAACAATCACAGTCACAAAGGAACATGATGAACCCATTTTCTCTCTTTCCTATAAATATAATTTTATTACTTCATCCTATCTGTTAATTATGGTACAAATCTGCAAGTGCCAGTTCACTTCCTGACCTCCCTCCTAAAGTTAGACAAGGTGAGTCTTGGGCTAACTGAGGGCAAATCTGATTTTTCGTGAGTTACCCATCTCTGGATTATTTTCTTGTCTGTACTTTCAGACCCCGTTTGGAGCTGCACTTCCTAGATGTCATACGTAGAGGTTTTTGGAGAAAGATTCTCCGTGTGTAATAGTACACACAATATATAATAAAAGCTTTATGCTACTTCTGGTTTCAGGGGCATGGATGATGTCCAGGAGTAAAGGTCTCCAGCAGCCTGGGATGGAGCTGCTGCTCAGCCTCACTAAGGCAGTTTCTGCGTCTGGGGGTTACAAAATCTCTTGTTTTGGGAGAGCTCACTCCCTATGGGGCAGGATGGTTGCTGCCATGCTGCAGAGCAGCACTTTGGTTTTTGTTGTGCCTGGCAGCTGGAATGTGGCTCTCTTGCTCAGCTGTGGAGGCAATGTCTTGCTCTCCAGGCCTTTCTGTTAAGTCAGAAGTTGGATTAAGGCAGTGCTCCTTCCTAGGGGTAATCTTGAGGTCTGACAGGTTTAGCTGGTACTGAATTGAGCTGCCTGTCCTTGATGCTGTTATTACTACTTTCAGCAGCTTATATGGGCTTCTGAATGAAGTGGAGAAGCACAAGTATTTCACCATTAAGCCCTGACTCTAGGAACTATCTAACTGCATGGGCTGATTTGCATAGAAGAGTGGAACTTAATTATTTAAATCCCATTCCTTTAAATGGAAACATGTGCAAGTGAGATTCATTGATTATTTCTGCATTCAGGCTTGTTTACAGATGGGGAAAACTAAATAACTGCTATCAAAGGGTTCTTGGGGAATCTCAGGGAGGCTGCTGACATGTCTTACAGTTCACTTTATATCAGAAACACTTGTTTGCATAGATCTCAATCGAGTAAAACTGCCATGCACCGTAGCTGTATCCTGACATTTGGGCATTGAAAAAACTAATGAATGCCTGCTGAAGAAATTAAGGAAACCTCATTTTCACTGGTTTTGGTATATGTGATATACAGGTATAGACACATCTGAGACACTTGAACTCTCTGCTCAATTTATTGTACATACCAATGTCTCTTTGATGAATTACTCTGAGGTGATTTTGAAATGGGCCTTGAAATATGCTGTAAGTAATTAGTGCGTAACAAGTTGGAATAATTGATTATATCTGAGGCAAACCAAGAGATGTGAATAGTGATATATGTGAATCACTGTTGGAGTATTTGCCGTGGACAAGTAAAACATAGTTCATACACTTGTCACATACATGTTGATGCACCTTTATTTCAGTTTGAGGTTATCCCACTTCTTGTATCTGCAGAGATTCTGGCATTTGTACTTGGACTAAAACTGCAGCTTAGTAGAATGCCATTGATCGACACACGTAAAAAATCAATGGGCAGTTTTGATGTTGAGACTTATCTTCCCTTGCATGTTTTAAGATCTGTATCATTTTACTGCTTTATGATATGAAATTTTTGTTAGTGTAGAAACTCACTAAGTTTCTGAGCCCACTGAAAGTGGATTTTGGCATAACCTATTCGTTATGCACTACAGTGGCTAAAATAAAAAGCAGGTTAACACTGAATAGAAGCTTTTCTTGTAGAATCAGGAACCAGCAAGATGTCCTGATTCCTGCATAAATACAGTGAACCAAATGCAGCTGCTCCTGTAGTCTGTTCTCATATGGCCGCTCAAAAACCAACCAAACAGAAAAAAAAAGAGTGTAAGTATGGGAAAAGTTGGGAAGTATAGCAGTGAAAGGCAAGACAAGTTCTGCAGGTTATCACAAAATCAAAGGTAATATAGGTGCAAGAAGTGCTCTGTTTGGCCTTTCAGTATGGAACCAGGGTTATAAGAACACTATAACGGGAGATTTACTGAATGTAGTAGACTATGCTTAGCAAGACTAACTGATAGTGGATATTTGAGATTGGATGTAATGCACTGCAGGAGTAATTGGATATCAGAGAGGTACATGTCGTGACCTGGTTGTCTTTTCAATACCTCAAGTGTGTATCATCTCAAAAGTTGAAAGTCTTTCAAAAAGGCATATTCTGACTGAGACAGAAGATGATGCAGATCTCTGAGTTTGTGGCTGGCCCATGTCAAGCATGAGATTCAACTGAGCAGTTACAATAATGGCTTTGCATTTAAATGCATTGATCTGTTCAAATCTGTGGTGATTTAAATGCTTAACTTTCAAGGATAGTCTTCTTGCTCTCTCTGATTCCTACCAGGGAACAGTCTCCCCTGCTTAGCATATATGCCTGTTGTTGCAGCTCTACATCTTGTTGGGGTGTGTATTTGTTTAAACACAACTGAGAGGTAGCTACAGGCAACATTAAAAGTCAGTATTGCTACATTTACTGCCCAGTTTACTCTGAAAGTTAATTTTGTTGAAAAAGCTATATTCTGATATCTGTCTGGTGGTTTTGATTTATTTTTTTTAAGAGACAAACTTGACCTTGGTAAAATAATAGAATTGCAAAACATCTTGAAATATTCTTACTGGAGATAACTTTTAGGATATGTGGCAGATGATGTGTCTGAACTTGTGGTTTGCTTTAGCTAATTCACTCTGATTTGTATCAACCTAGTGCAAGAAGGTTGTAAAATTTGCATGGGGTTTGCACTATCAGGTACAGTGGTTTGTTTAGGGGTTTAACAGCATCACCGTTTGGCACTTCAGAAACTTTTTATTTGTTCTTGCATTAAGACAGTAATGAATATACACATCTGTATTTTGGAAAAGTAGTGTGACTTCTACCAACCACCCTCGTCTTCTTTCTCTTTTAGGTGGGTGGCTTATGAGAATCCTGAATTTACAGGGGAGCAGTATATACTGGCCAAAGGGCTGTATCCCAGCATTGAGGCATGGGGGGGAAAGAATTCCAAAATATCTTCAGTTCAACCCATTGTTATGGTAAGGAGCTAATTTTATACTTGTTTTGCAAGTTTCTCTGAAGTATTTGTAACTGTTTTTTATATCAAATTCAGTTGATTTATGTTATTTAAACAATAATTAATAGTAAATTTTGTATGCTATTTTATCACCATTGAAAATATATTTTCCCCTTTTTTCCCCTCACAACTTTTGCAGGATATTGTTGGAAGCGAAAGGGGTAAAGTCAAGGTAAGATATTTCTCCAAGCACACGAAACATTCTGTGTGGTGTCTGTAACATGTAAATAAAGAAGTGGCTGTTTGTCCCCTGGAACACTCAGGTATTTGCACAGATGGCTGGCTAGTCAGACAAAGAGTGAAAAAACTGCAAGTGGAGCAAGGCTACTTTCCAAACCTCTTGAGTAAGGCACATTAAGACCCAAGGAACGTGGGATTTAATACACAATTGGCATCAGAACTTTCTTAGGGCACTGGTTATGTCTTGGTTCAGCAAGAGAGGTGTTTTGGGAGATCAGTGATTGTTCTTAGGAGCTGGAGCCCACAGCCCTCTATGCAGAAGTGCGGGACCTGGAGTCTGTAGCTGAGGTGAGGGCTCTACAACAGGGATGTTGTTCCTGGTGAGGGCACTACAGGATAGATCTTGTTCTTGGTACAGCTGACTTAATTCCTGTTGAAACTGTTTGATTAAGATTTTTGCTCGTGGTGGTTGCACTTGCAGAGTTGTTCGCTCACAAATACTGCTGACTTGTGCTTAAAAGTTAATACCATCCTTGTCAATAACATAAGGGAAGGAAATGGCAGGGACAACTTGTCTGTTCAGTGAGTTGATATGTTTCTACATTGGATTGTCTCCTTTGTGCGAATACTAATGTGTAGTTTTGACAGTGGGGCTAATGGGCAGCTTTTTTCATCCTTCTTAATTCTGAACCTTTTCAGGTTTGTCCCTGTACAAAGTTATTTTTATTTTCATTTCAGTCAAAGTGGTGAGTATATCACGGCTACTAAGGCGACAATTCTTAGCTGTCCTGGTTTGCTACTCTTGATTAGTAGCAGGCTTCATTGGAATCCCCTGCACAGGCATGATGCATCAACTATGGGGAATAAAAATCTCAAGGCTGCTCATTTTCAGCTGCATGCATTAAAAATTATTTGCATCTTTACATTATGTGCCTGTTAAGATGCTATCCTAAGGAAGACCTTATCCTAAGGAAACAAAGAAGTGGTGGCTTGCAGCCAACAGACTGCAGCCATCGTTGGCGTGCTCCTCTTTGGAGAACGCTGTACCTGCCCACACTCCTATCTCTATTAAGAGTGAATAAAGCTGGTTGGCATGTTGTAATGTGAATGACTTCTGTGTGATCACGGCTAATTATCCTTTAGCAAGTTTGCTGCTTAGATTTGGGGGTTTTTTTCCTTTTAATAAGGGCAAAAGGCTCTGGGGATGTATCCTCTCTTATCCTTGGAGCAGAGAAAGAACCAACATGAGACTGTGTCTGTAGCTGTAACAGACTCATAAAGCCCATCTACCCTGGGAATATATACCATGCTTCTTGACATGCTGTCTGAGTCCTTTTGTTTAGGCACCATTAGTGTCCTGAGAGGCAGAGAGTTTTCATTTACTGGGAAGAGTATGCGTTTTGAAGATTAAGCAGATTGATAATATCAAAGAAAACTTTTAATGGCCCTTCAGTAAATGTGTGTCTGTTCTGGTCATTCTGTGGGAATTTAAACGTCTTACTCAGCAGGTAGACCAAGGAGCTACACTTGCGTTGTTTTAATTGTTTTGTTTGTCACTAAGTGATTTACAGCCAGAAATAATTTTTGGAATTCTTACCTTGCTCTCTTGAGCAAGGACTGTAACACTGAAGAGGTGACAAACATAGGTAACCAAGGAAGTCTGGGTGTTTTAAGTATGTTTTTAATGTAATTATAGAATGAATGGTAGAGATGTAACTGAAGGTAGAAGAATTAATTTCCTTAAATATGTTTATAACTTTTTAAAGGTCCAGTTATTTTCAGAGCCTGAATTCAAGGGTAACTGCCAAATATTTGAAAAAACCACAAGATGTATTGAATCATTTGCTGTGAAGTCTTCAAAAATTGTAGATGGCAGGTAAGTTATATTGAATGAATACTGCAGAATCACTAAAATGGTAGAAGTCTTAGAAAAGCAACCAGTTTTCTAACACATGAGGTGGTTTCATATGTGGGGACTTAGAGAGAACAGTGCTTCGCCATTTGCACATCAATCTTTCTGGACAAAACATTGTAAATAATGCATCTGCATTTTACGGGCACAGGTGTCTTAAGGGGAAATGTCTTCTTCTTTCTGCAGCTGCATAGTGTATGACCAGGAGGAATTCACCGGTAACCAGTATGTGTTGGAAGAAGGAATCTACCCAGATCTGACAGCAATGGGTTGTTCACCCCAAGCAGTCCTAAAATCTCTGCAGATCATAAATATTGTAAGTAAAACCTATTGGAGATATCGTAAAGATAAGGATAGTGATGACTCCCCATTTTTTGTAGCAGTAAAAATTTTAGGGCATGCATACAAGAGAGGAGGGTTTGGGTTGGGGGTGGTTTGTTTGTTTGTTGGAGTTTTTTTCTGCACAGTAGCAGTTCAATGTCCTAGCTGCAGTTAGTCAGGTTTTCTTGACCTCTCTGCTGGTTTTGTAAGGGAGAAGACGTTACAGAAGCAAGTGCCTGGGATGCCTGTTCTTAATAACAGCTTTTAAGAGAACTTCTGTAGAGTCAAGTCTATTACCCGGTAGGAGAGACCACTTAGAATGGGTTGAGAAAGTGGTAGGACAGTGTGAAGAAACATCTGTACTATGACCTTGTTTTAGATGCATATTTAAAAAGCAGGCTTAATTAAGCAACTTTGCATGAAATACATGTAATTATAAAACACTGTTGTTATCATCAGGACAATGGTATTTGAGTTAATCACAAAATAATGCACCCTTCTAGATAAGGTAAAGCAACACCCAATACTGTTTGGCAAAATCAGGCAGCGTTGTTATGAGTGGCGGACACAAACTAAACTACATTTACATATTTTGTAACTCATCAGTGGCCAGGAATGAGTTTGCTCAAGCTTATAACCAATCATTATCATGGATCACCTACAGAATCTGCAAGTATCTTTTAAGATCAAAGTAATTACTAGCAAAATGTGGTCAAGATTCCAGGAATTTATGGCGACATGGGGAGATGGTACTCATTTTAAAAAAGGAGGAGTTCACTATTGAATCTCTTCTTTGAATTTGGGAACTTTATTGCGCTCCAGTGTAATTTTGGTAACTTGTTAGTGACGAAGGAGAGCTATTATGTGTCATTCTCTTTCAAGGTTCTGGAGAACTGTGATGTACTCTGTAAACAAATACCTGCAGCAAGTAGGTCTGCCTTCTGAACTCTTTGGCTGTCTGGTAGACAGATCTTAATAAAACCAAAAAAGCTGTTTCTAGCCAAGCTTGGTGGGTGATCACTGTGAATTAAAATAAGCTTTTCTGTACATATCAGTAGTTCCTGGTTTTAAAATGCTTGTTTCAAGTGGGAAGGATTAACTTATTTTTAAAAGATTTGCTATTTGTGAAAGAGACTGTTGTGTTAAAACAGAAATGACAGTTCTGTGCTTCTTTAAGTTCTTTTCACTTGTGAAACTTGTTCTAGCCCTACATTTTATCACATTTCAGACAGTAGCACAGAGCTGCATCTGTCTGCAAATCATGTGCTGCTGCTTCCTTCTTCACAGGGCTCCCTAGTGAGAAGAATGGGTTACTCTGCTCATTGGTTTATTAGCAAACCAAAATAGAAAGAATGATAATTTCTATCTAACTATTTATATTGTTTGTTTTTCATGGTTTTCCAAAAGCTTGAACTTTACTATTTTAGCTCCTGGTTTCACCTGTCAGACTTATTTTGGGACTGTATTTTGGTAGTGCCAATCTTAGTTTCTCCCTACCATCTGCCATGTCTATAACTTTCCTCAGGGTTTTTCATTTCATTTCTAAACGAGAAGCACCTTTACTATTTTCATGTCATGTTACTGTATTTACTTAATTAAACTCCCCTTTGCAGGGATCATTTTGTAAGGGATAATTTAAAAAATAAAGGGACGTTTTATACACTTGTAAGTGAAAGCTAAAAGGGCTTTTTAAAATAAGGGACCTTATGAAACTATATGAAAGATTGTTGATAAGCTCAAGGGTTTTGGGGGTTATATTCCACTGTATCTCCTTTGTGCCTGCTTTGCATGCTCCACATGGTTGTGCTGCAGATACAAAGTAGCATTTCTCCTTGTTGAATTTGACACTTGTTCTTCATCCTGAGCATACTGTAAAAAACAGCTGTGAAAGGTCATCTGAAATTGCTTTTTAATGAGAAACTGTGGAATAACTAAATGTAGATATGCAGGAACACCACCTTGGTGCAGTGCAGTACAAGGGAAGTACTGATAGAAAGTTCATGAGCTGACCTTGCATTTCTCACTGTTTTCTATAACAGTGTTGCTGCTGAATCAAAAGAAAATTCCCAGTGCAGGATGTGGCAGAAAATCAGAGGAATTCCTTTTCTGTTTCTGTTCTCCTTACAAGAAGTTTATTTCTAAAGCATTGCATGTGGCTGAAAGCATTGCTGTTGTCTGAGAAGTTGCATCTCTCAGAGGGTAGTTGTCAGTCTGTAAAAGAGCAGCTCAGGGGCACTGGGGCATTATCACAGTGTGGTTTACCCGTGGTGATGCATGACAATCTAACTGGTGTTGCCTTTCATGGTTGGGCTGAGCATACTCTGATTTCTGGAGTGAAGTGAAAAGGCCTCTCCTGGCATTATCCACAGCCATGTGGCATGTGTGCCATCAGGAAGCACACCTCAGCTGCTGCGCAGGTAATGGTGACGCTCCTGCAATGCTGTCATCTGAGCCCTTAAACATCTAAAGGAAGATTAAAGAGGAATTGAAGCACTGTCTAAAAATTGGTGTACATGGGAGGTCTTGCCTAATAAATTCACATGGAAGCATGCATATATGAGCTGCCACGCACACACGGAGCCAGCTCTGCCTCCGAGGGCCTGTTTCCATGCCTGAGGGCGGATGGGAGGCTGTCGAGACTTTGCGTCATGTCAGGCGTTCCCGATCCAGCTGCGATGTGTGAGTGCGCTGAACACATGCCAGAAGGAAGGAGCTCTCCTGGCTGTGGCGTTGGTTTTATGCAGTTGTTGGCTGAGAGATTGGTGAGAAAGGGAGTGGCAGTGTCATCTCTGTCTATGAGTGTACACTGTAACACCAGGACACTTAATTGACTTTACCCTGGGGAATTTCAAACCCTAACTCCCAGCTTCCACAGGAAGGCCTTCATTATGACAGGTTATTTTCAGTCCACTACAGATACCTTGCCCCACAGAAAAGAGTCCGAAGTTCCTTTTCCAGAAGACATTAAAATTGGATTCAGTGTTGCAGAGAGCTTCATGTGGGCAGAATCCCTCTGACACCAGAAGCATTTTGCCAGAGAAGAAAAAGGATCATCTCCCCACAGCAATTTGGAGGATTCCAATATTACAGTTTCTACTTGTCATGAATTTTACCTCAGTAGTATGAATCTTGAGTCTTTTGTCTAGTCAGAGATTGAAGTTGCCGTAACCTACTGTAAAAGTTAAAAATTAATGCAATAAGTGATAAGCAGTGCTGACAAGGCTGTCATCATTAAAAGCTGTAGAAATCAATATTATCTTACAGTCTGTTCAGTTCTTTGTACGAAAATTCCCACGACTGGGGGTTAGTGCAATGGAAGAGAGATATGGCATTGATTAAAATGTATTTAAGAATCAGTCACAGAGGTCTTTGTGCCTGAAGATAAGGAAGTTTTAGGTATGCGAGAAGATCCCTCGTGTATTTTGTATAAGGGGTTTTTTTTTACTTTTCAAGTTTAAGTAGAGAGTTGAAGAACAGAAGCATTCAGGTTTTTGATCTTAAACAATCAAGAAGAAACCTCTGAAATAAAAGGGGTATGTGGAATACTGATCTTCAGTCACCATGTGGAGTTCCAACATCTTATAAAAGCACTTCTCTTCCTTTTGCAGGAACTGTCTGAGCCCTGCATATCTCTTTTTGAAAAGATGGGTTTCCAAGGAAAGAAAATTGAATTCAGTACAGAAATCTTAAATCTTCCGTTTCTGGGATACAATCCTCGAATAGCTTCAGTTCAAGTCCTTGGTGGCATGTAAGTTTAAAATCACCTTTTGATTCTTTAGAATTAAGTACTTAGTCAACTTGACAGCTGTAATGGAACCACAGAATGTAAAATTAGAATGCCATAGTCTGTGTAGTGCATTTATGCCATTTCATCTTATAGAGCATTTTCATATCCTGTCTCAAGAATGTGTTATCACTGACTTGTGTCCTGTGCTAGGAGTTGAAATGAATTTGAATAAAGTTCATGTCTTCTCTCATGCCATATTATAAAAATCAGCTTGGATAGCATCCTTAAAACTTCTCTGCTCTTGGTTTAGCTCTCAGCCATAAAAAAATCATTTGGTTTTTGATCTGTGTTATAAGTTCAAAATGTTTTTTAATAAATCTTCATGGCCATCCTTTAACCTCTTCTATGGACACAAAGGTACAATCAGACCGTGATCCCACCTCTTGGTGTTAGTAGTAATAGTCCTTTTAACTTTAGGAACTGTTTGAGAAGTTCTGCAGTTAGATTTCTGTGTTGTGTGTAGCAGTTGTGTTCTCTAAATGTACCCTTGAAGATAATGTAAAAAATAGTCTGTGATGAAGTTTAAAAGCTGTTTGGAAGCATTTTTAAAACAACTGTCCTGTATTCTAGGATTCCAACAGAGCTGTTAAATTCTCTTTTTGGTTTTTCCCTGTTAACCTCTACCTCTAAGATATTAGCCCCCAGTTTTGGTGGTTTTTGTAGTTTGGGGTGGGGTTTTTTTGTTTGTTTGTTTTTAATGTCAGATCCGTGTTACTGTTGCTTTGCATTTAAATGTGTTCTTTTGAAGAGGTAAATTTCCATGGTTTGTGCTGGAGCGATGCTGTTGGGTAGCCTAAGACTGCCCTCAAGTGGACAGCTAATAAGAAAATCTGTAGAGAAAACCATTTTCCCCATCTGGATCAGCTGGTCAAAGGGTTTCCTTAGCACACTGAACTGAACTTTGTTTCCAAGTTTGTTAAGAAAAGGTACATGTTCATATTCTGAAGCCTCCCAAGGTTTCAGTGTCTTTTACCTTAACCACAATATAGTTGATTCTCATTTTCCATAACAGGAAGTCAAACATCAAGGTACTTCTTTGCCAATATCATGCTTCCAGGTAATGGAATTGTGAATTGTGTGTTTCCTGTCCAATGAATATATGTGAGGTTTTTTGGGTGGACCACTGGAAACACAGAATATGATATGGAAATTCTGATTTCACTATAGCAGTGTCAGCTGCTAAAATGTGTCAAAATACAGGATTTACAGTTTCTTTGCCCCTGCTGCCTCCCTTATTGAAGAGGGTTTCATCTTCTCTTCCTTTGCTAATAGATATCCATATATAATTCTCTTAATTTCATACCTGGGGATAGATGTGTATTAGGCAGTGAAAAAGCACCCAAATTAAAATGAGTGTGCTTCTGGATGGAGAAGTCTGGTGACAGAGGAAGGAGGTAACCTGAAAATGAGCATATGAGCACACTCAATATGCTCCCATGGTTACTGGACAGTCCCAGCACATCACTGTGAGAAAACTCTCGAAATTGCACTGTATGGCAGCCTGTTTTGAGGGCCAGATGTAATTCACTGGCTGTGCCAATAATGGAGAATCATAAGTTGGGTTCTGACATGAGTGAGATTACACTCAACATGTGATTTTAAGTGTAGTTGGATGCGTATTAGGGAGTGCTAAACAATTTTTTTTCTGTGTGCACTCTTGCTCTGTCTCTGCCCCAAACCCTTGCAGGTATTTGGAAAGAAGAGAGTTGTTATGAAATAAAACCTCTATCAAAATACCCAAGAGAAGTTCACCCTGTTGCAGTTTCCAATATTTGCTTGTTCCAGTCTGCATCCATAGTAGTTCTTTCTCACGTGAACCAGGCCTGTCCAAATTCAGATACACAAACCAGCTGGTTCTGCACCTGCAGCAATGTAGCATTTACAACATATATAGATCTATGTTCTTTGAGGAGTCACAGTGCCTCCTGAAAAAAAATGATAGTTAGAAGTTGGGTTCTCCCAAGAAGATGCTTTGCTTCATTCGGCTTGTAATTTTTAAATAATAGGACTCTAAAATTTGAACTCCTGTGTACTCATCTCAATGTGGCTGATGTAAATCAGGATGTTATTTTATTATTTTTTAAGGCCTTTTACAAAGAAGGTCATTGGCTTTCCAAAGGTAAACACTACTCCATTGTGGGACAGATTTCTATTAAATTCATTTATTGATTCCAAAGCAGAATTTGGCTGTTAAAACATTGTCTTATTTTTTCTCTTCATAGATGGATAATTTATGAACACAGTAATTACAGAGGACGTCAGATGTTGTTAACACCAAATGAAATTCCGGACTGGTATAAAGCCAGTGGCTTTTGTCAGATAGGTTCTCTGAGACCTTTACTGCAGGTGAGTGGGCTTTGACATGAGCTCATCAAGCACTAATTTGTATCTTGTCATGGGGCTGGGGAGATATCATGCAGTTGAAAGCAGCGTTACAGCCTTGTCACAGGCGTGTGACCAACTTCAGTATTGGCAATTGTGTAAAGAAATCACTCCAGAGTTTTGTGTGTAATAAAAGCTGTTTGAATATGCTACATGGCTTTGCAGTTACACTGCTTAAACTGTTCATTAAGCATCCTTTAAACCAAAGTACAGAAGACAGCATATAAGGGTTAATTAAGGATTAATAAATAATGGCTGTAACTGCTATATTAAATGATTAAGTTGTTTCATAACTTGCACCCAGACTGGTTGCTGGCATACTGTCTGCACGATCTACATTATTTATGGAACAACAAGAAAATTGGTTTTAAAAAAAAAAGGTACTTCAGTTAATAGTGATTTTGTGTTGATCTAAGAAGGAATGTCCCCCCCTGCTTATTACTTAGCAGAATAATTTGTAAATCTAATGCAAAAATTTTTTTTTTCATGTCCTCTTTATTTTGTTCCTTAAATAAAGACCATATGACCTTGTCCAGTGGTGCAGCAGACCTGGGAGCTTTAACATCCGAGGGTCTTGCTGAGCATATTTCGTTGGGGAAACAGCTTTTTCTGATTCATAGGTTACTTGTACCTGTAACCAACTGCATTTGCTTGCTGTCATAGCTTTGTCTTTATATAGCCTTAAGTAGAATTAGGAATAATGCATTTTGACTGCCCTGCTCAGAGCTTGTCTGAATAGAAGTGTTCATGTGTAATAGGCCACACAAGTGCACCCTTAATGAAAGCTAAGAGCATCTATAGAAGGAATTAGCAGAGAGAAGTTCGTTCTGCTCTGAATTAAAAAGGTTTAGCTTTCCACTGTGTGCTGATTTCAGTGCATAGGAAAGCCTAAAACTCTCCATGCAGAGTGGCGATGTTTATGAAGTGCCAGATGTTTATGGGCTTCTGAATTCAATTCTCAAATTAAAAAGTTAAACTTTCAGAAAGAAACAGGGAGATTTGGGTTCAGACAGTAACTGCTCTGAAGTTAACTCAGAGCAGGATGTGTTCTCTGCTGAGATTGTGGTTAAAGAGTTCTTTTGTTTTGTGCAGAAACGTGTGTACTTCAGGCTTCGAAACAAGGAAACAGGAAAATTCATGTCAGCTGATGGAAACCTAGATAATCTGAATCTTCTCAGAATACAGGTTGCAGAAGATACAGACTCAGATGATCAAATTTGGGTTTATCAGGATGGATTCATAAGGTGTCGGGTAAGATTTGAGTTCAATGTGCATTTTCTTTTCCTCTCCAGTAGTAGGCTTTATGAATTTAATTCCTACTGCAGTGTCTTCATTTATTTTATAGGTTTAATCTGCCCCAACTATAATGTAATTTTACTATAGGGAGTCGGATTTTGTGGGTTTGGTTTTGTTTTAATGAACTCTGGCTTTTTCTGGTGATTCAAACTAGTTGTATGATACTTTTTTGATATAGTTGAAGTTTTGAGTGAAAGTATTGTTGAAGTATCAAAGCAGGCGAGACCTTCCTGATAATATTTTGAACTATGCATACGTTGCAGTAGGGCAGTTAGTGTAATATAGGTTGATATTTGTACTGGTTTAGGGCAAATTTGGGAGAAAACATTATTAAAAATACAGACATCATAAAGTCACCCTTGGACAACATCCTCTTCTGCATTTAGTCATCTTAAAGATAAAATCCCACTCTTTTGAGCCATTTAGGGGTAGGGTGTTTTGTTTTGGAGTTTTTGGTTTGTTTTCTGGTTATCCCTGTATTTGTCAAATCCATCCTTGTTCCTTGCCTCTGTACAAGTTACCAAATTAAGCCCAACTTTTCTCACAGTCCATAAAACTAGTCATGTGCAAATTGTCACTGAGGTGAGCAGAGGTATGTGCAGTTCATATAATGTTTAAGCATGAACTGTCTTAGGCAGGGATTCCAGCCAAAAGAAAATTAAGTTACTTTAATACTGTTAAACAGCTTGACTGCAAAGAATCATGTGAACTTTTTCTATAGGATTGTATAACTTCAAAGGAGCCATTTATAACTATGTCATCTATGCTGGAGGGAAGAATCTTACTGTTAATAAGCTAAGGCATTGTTCGGACATGTTTACAGGACACATGCAGTTGTAAAAGGGATTTATGCAGACAGCAAAATGATGCAAAGTAAGCTAAAAGCTTTAATATGACATACAAAAGACTTTCTTTTGATGGTTTCTTAAACATGTCACTGAAAGTTTTCATATTGAGACACTGTGGTATTATATGGCTTTGGATAAATGCTCCTGGTTTTTGCCCCTTTTTCTGTATCTCATAAAGCAGTTTTTCTGTGCACAGAGAATACACAGCTTGTGCTGTATAGCAATCAGGCAGCTTAGTGCAGAGTGCAAGCTGGCAACATTGATCTTTCGTGACCGAACTCTTACAGAGCTCACCATCTTTCAGGTGAATGGTTAGTAAATCCATTTTGCACAAACCAAAAATTGGGTTTCACCACGTATTACAAAGAAAACTGAGTTCCTGGGTGGGTAGCTACCTGCACAGAGGCAGGCATAGGTCACTGGAAGAACCTGCACCTTCTTGTAAGCTTGGGTCATCTCAGTGACTGAGTCATGAGATGTGACCTTGAGCTGTGCCTGGGGTTTTCAAGGAAGAGCTGCTTTAAGTATGTGGGATTATCAGTGAGCAAGATATGAAAGTCATTCTGCTCTTTTTTCAGAAACAGATATGAATGCAGGTCTCCTTACTCTTCATGAGTTTCACAGAGACAGGTGAAGTTCTGGCCCAGTGAACCTAATGTCTAAGCTCAGAGTTTTCCTAGTCTCACTGGAGAACACTTCAGATACAAGTGAGAATTTCACAGCTAAATTGGCTTTCTTTAATTCTTGGTTATGATAGTCAGAAGTACGACTTTTTCAATAAATAGCACTTTCAAAAGTACTTGTAAAAATAATTTAGGGCCATTTCAACAATGACAAGTAAGTGTTCAATCTGTTGCAAGTCCATTCCGTAGTTAAAAGGCACAGTTTATGGTGACCTACTGAAAATTGCTGTTTAGTAATACAGCCTTAACACTCTTTTGAAATAAGCTTATTTTTTTTTTTTTTAACCAAGAAGATATTTGCAGATATTTGGAATCAAGTAATACAAGTGGCTAGGAAAAGTGTAGAACAATTATTACTGTGAAACTCTGTAAAATTCATACACTTGATACTGTGCAGTTATGTCCTTTATATGAAAAGGTTACTGCAAAACTAGAACTATTGGGGGAAAATAAAATGTTCAGAGGAAATGGAGAGTCTCTGTTCAAGGAAGAGACAAAATAGTGATGACATTTTAGCTACAAAGGGTATGACTTTGAGGTATATGCTTGAAGTCTCTGCAAACATACTGTGGGCAACACATCCTTTAAAATAATCAAGGGATGAGGAGAGTATGAAATAAAACTAGTCAGACATAAAATTATTTTTAATTTTCTTTTTCTAAATAGTGTCAGGATTTGAAACCGCTTGCCACAGTATGGAAGGGTTACAATACAGAAGGGTGTTCATGTAAAAGGCTTACACTGATCTTGGTGGGTAGTGACTAATAAATTCCCACATGGGACAGAAAATGAGCATGGAAAATTCAAGATGCATGGAAAAGTTTCTGGGCTGGCAATTGCTGTAGTCTAGAAGAGATAACCAGGAAAGTACTGCATACAAGACTACAGTCAATGTAATCTTCAGTTATTGGGCACTGCTAGAGACAGGTGCTTATTGTTCCTTTTGATCTGATACAGCATAGTTATTTTAATGTTCCTGTGTAGTGGAGAGTGTCAGCAGAAACAGGAACAAAAAAAAAAGATGAGTCTTGATTTTGGGACAAAAATAGATTCCTTGAGGGAAAGTTATTCCTAAATTCTGTTCTCACCTGATGACATCTCTCCTACTTGATAAAAACCACAGTGGATAGTAGTAGTAAGGCCATTCTAAATAATTGCTGTTGCCTTTCTGATGACGCAGATGGCAGAGGATTGCTGCTTGACAATTGTTGGAAATCTTATAACTCCTGGCTCTAAACTTGGTCTGTCATTTGAGCGGAATGAAGACAAACAATATTGGCATATTAGTCCCGATGGCAGAATTTATAGCAAGATGAAACCCAAGCTGGTTTTAGATATCAAAGGTAAGCAAATGTTATCTCATTACATTGGGTCTTAATTACATGGTATTTGCAGTGGGATACACACTAAACGTTCCTATAAATTAAGGATGGTGCTTTTGTTGCTTTAATCTACAAGCAGAAAAGACCCGATCAGCTAGTTTGACCTCCTGAATTATACAGGCCCTAAGACTTAATTTCATTTCTCCTACACACAGTTTAGTAACTCACAGCACTTGCTTATCTTGTATTCTCAGTGTCCACTCACTGTAGATAGCCTCAGTTAATTTCTGGGCAATGTGAATATGATTATTTAAAATGGTGAGCCAAGAACAACCTAACTTCTCATTAATTTCTGTAAGTGCAAATTTTCTTACGTGGTTGTTGTAGATGCAATAGCCAAAGGATATTCGGAAAGCAAAGGCAGGCTTGTATGCTGATGTGATTAGATGCAAAAAGGTGGTGTTCTTTTGTTTATTAATGGCTATGCCTATATGGCAAGTAAGAGATTCTGCCATAGCAGCCTGGGGTCTATGAGCACTTGATGTGTACTTTGGAGTCACTTTAATCACAGTAATTTGATTTGTGTAGATACTGTTTCTGAACTTTGTTTTCAGAGCTTCACAGAAGGTCTAAAAAAGTAGGAAATTGAATGATTAGCAGAATTAGCATAATCAGATGTTCTTACATAATTGCTTTTTTGGGTGAGAGGAGTAAACATTTTCTATATCTGTTCTATTCTATTATTTTTTTAGCTGTTTTATAATTGATTTTTAATTTATGCTGTGACATTAATTATGTCAATTACAATCACCACTACCGCCTAGAAAAATCCAAACCAACCAGAAAAATAGCAGAGTCAACAGGTAGTACTTTAGAGCTAAACAGGACTGAACACCCAGAATCATAGAATATCCTGAGGTGAAAGGGACCTGTAAGGACCATCAAAGTCTTACTCCAGGCCCTGCACAGGGCACCCCAACAGTCACACCATGTGCCTGAGAGCATTGCCCAAAATCTTCTTGAATTCTATCAGGCTTGCTGCTGTGACCGCTTTCCTGGGGACCTTATTCCAGTGTTCAAACACCCTCTGTTGGAAGAACCCTTTCCTAATATCCAGCCTAAAACTCCCTGCTTCGTGCTATTCCCTCGGGTCCTGCCACTGGTCACCAGGGAGGAGCTCAGTGCCTGCCCCTCCTCTTCCCCTCACCACGACATTGTAACTGCAGTGAGGTCTCCTCTCAGTCTCCTCCAGGCTGAACATACACAGGGAACCTCAGCCACTCCTCATACAGCTTCCCCTCAAGGTCCTTCACCATCTGTGTTGCCCTCCTTTGGATGCTCTCTAATTGCTTTATATATTTCTTATATTGTGGTGCCCTAAACTGCACACAGAACTCGAGGTGAGGCGGCTCACTCAAGGGGAGCACAGAGCAGAGTGGGACAATTCCTCCCCCTCTGCCGGGTAGGACTGCCAGCCCTGTGTGATCAGGGTTACCTGATCTCTGACCGTGATACAACAGTGGCACAGTCCCAAATTCTCTTTACTGCCATAAAAAGCTAGTGATGATTCAATACAAAACTTAACGCTCCAGTTCAAGGAGAATCTTGAGTCACAATGACTGCATACCTTTCTCTAAAGTCCATTCTAAGTTGCACCAATAGTGCAGAAATACTACTGCATTGCCTTTTCTTCAGTTAATCATGTTAAAAGCAATTATGTGTTCTGCCTTTATCATCAAAGAACTTTAAAATGTCTGGTGGTGGAAGTACAGATGCACTCTTAGCTTTAAAAGAAAGTAAATCTGTACAGTAGATACATTTAGCTTTTATTTAAGAAAGCCTAGTAGGAACATTGCCTGTTTCTTCCAGCTCTGCTGATCCATTCTGGACCTCAAATTGTCTGTTAAAGAATTCCTCAGCAAATGAATGCAGTTGTGTGACTCTGCAGTTGCCAATGCCACCTTGTGGATAAACTGGCACAGCACAAAGCTCTGCTCAGAGCACCATGCTATCAAAGTAAATAGTCTCTCTATCCACTGAAAATAAATCCCATCTTTTCCCATTTTAGCACGTTTACATTCTATCAGACACCACTTAAAAACAATTTTTGCACTCACAGTGATAACCGAGCTACGAAAAATAACATTAGCTACGTGGCTCAGTATGTTACACTCAGCATAAGCTTTCAGCTGCAAGGCTTGTCTTCTGCTCAGTCAGGGAGGGTGAGGCAATGGGAGTGCAGAACAAAAAGACAGTGTCCGTGGGACTCTCCTGGTGCTTTGTATAAATGGTTGGCATAGAGGGCTGCTTCCAGTGGGAATACCACCTGCTTTGCGGGTGTTGTACTACAGGAAATGCTCGAGTCCTGCATTTCTGCAGTGCATACTAGATCTGAGGGAAAAAACAGCAATTCTGACTTTCAGCTGCAGTAAAACATGTCTTTGCTTCCCAGTTTCTTAAGTCGGAATATTAATGGTGGTCTTCTATGAGAACATGTTTGGCATTACATCATTTAAGTAGATGAAGCTTTTCTAAGAAATGTTTCTATTTTGCATTCAGATATGTTCAGCTGCCAGTGGAAACAGCTGAACATTGGCTGATACATTGTGCATGATGGTTTGTGATTCATCTGGTCAAAATAAAGGATTATAATGGCAAGGAGTCAACGAGTGCCAGACCTTGTCCCTGACATGGTCACGTGTGTATTGTCTGTTAGCAGCAGGACTTACTTCATCATCTGAATTTGCTCCATTTTTAGAGCCAAGTGACAATTGGCAACTGTTGCAGGAAAACTGAGTAGTCAAGCATGACTTTTGGGAAGTGACAGTCTTCAAGAAGCTGCGCCTGACTGTACTGCAGTGTTTCTTCCCTTTTCCATCCAGGCTGAAAAAGCTGAAAAACTGAATTGCTAAGGGGGTGGAGAAAATAAGGCAGACTGATCTTGGTTAATTCAAAAACTGTTGCAAAAATAAATTTCAAAAGTAGGCAGTGATGAAAATACATTTGTCTTCTCAGAGCCACACGTCAAAGAGAAACTGTGTACACCAACTCTTACTAGAGCTTTTCTGAAAAGTATTTGTCTCTTATTTCAAAGATAACCTCTCTGACATTTCTCTCCACAGGAGGCACACAGTATGATTGTGACCATGTTGTTGTCAACACAGTCAGTGAAGAAAAGTTAACGCAGTGCTGGGAACCGCTGGTTGTATAAACCTAATGAAGCAAAGATGATGTTTGAATTGGCCACTATTCTGGACACTGGAATTGGCACTGCCATCTCTGGATACAGGATCAACGATGAAAGTTTTGTCTTTTCTTCGCAATTTAAAAATGAGCAAGCAACAGATTTCACCTCCCCAGACTGTTTTCCCTATAAAAACTTAAGTATCTCAAATTTTTGTTTTTAAATCCAATTCAGTGTTGGATAGAGAATGGAAGTATGCCTCAGGCTAGAAGGGAACAACAAACTGAATGTGGGAGAGGCCCCATGGAGTTACAATCATGTACAATCATGTCAGTGAGTAGTTAACCCAGAATAGTCAGCAAGTGTAACTTATTTTATAAAGGACAGGACTGCAGTGTGTATGTGGGTGTAGCAGCTTGGACTTATAGGCTGTAGTATAGGGAAATATTCACTATGGGAAATTAATATATTTGGTTCACTGGAAGAAAGTTAAGTTTACTGGAAATTTAAAGACTGCTAGTACAGCACATCCAAAGACTTTTTAACATGTGGCTTCAAGTATAGTTAGTATGCTAATATATTAAGTCCTAAATTAAGAAAGAAATCTAGATTTTTCTCATGTATAGAGGACGTAAAGTAGCAGATATTTAGTTAGAAAAAGAGAGGGCTGGCAAAAGGATGCAATGAAATGTGAAGAATTTATCCACTTTCTACGTTGCCTAACTTCTGGAGTTGTGGATATTTTTCTTCTTTGCCAAGACACATTTGTACCTTTTTAAACAGTTTCAGTAAGCAGATTCTTACTGAACTCCGAAATCGTATAGGAAACAAGGATTCTTAGGGAAAGTATTACTAAAGATGACTGCAACAGCCTGTAAGCGCTGTCGTTACTGAGTTTGCCAGCCACTGCCTGCTGGGCTCACCACGGAGAATACCCAGCTCCTCAACCTTTCTGGAACTGCTGGAGAGCAATGTTTGTGGGGGGCTCCTGGCTCCCCGTCGCACAGAAGTGTCAGACTGCTCTAGGAAGGGGCACAGCCAAGCCTGGAGACACGCCCAGCCACAAGGGCTGTGCCCATTCCAAGTAAGTGTTCCTGGCTTAGCAAAGAGCTTGTGACAAGTAGGATGTTCTGATGACTGCAGGAGGTGCTTCTCTTGCACTGCTTTGAACCTGGTCAGGTTAGTTTTCCTTAATAATGATGGCAAAAAGGTAAAATACAAACTCTGGTACTATGCTGCTGTGTTTTGTTCTGGCTTAGACCAGTGTTATTACAAGCTGCTCTGAGGAGCATCCAGGCCTTTGTCTTGCATAGGAAGTCCGTTTAAAATTACCATTTTCTTTACTATTGTATTGCCTCAAAGGATACTGGTGCTTTTACTAGTAGCAGCCTAGAGGAAGTGCCTTACTAATTTTCCTTTTGTAAAGACGCACTGAAGTTTTGTTGCTCTGAAATGTGCTGCTTTTATCCCTTATTAGAAAATATGTTGTTACTGGTTCCAAACAGTGGTACTTTGTTGTATTGATGTGCTCTTGCTATATATAATATAGCATTTTACAAATAAATTTAAAGTTAGGTAACTTTTTAGTTGAAATTATTCTTTAAGGCAGAAAGGCGGCGTTTTATTTTCATCTTGTTCCCATCTCTGTCCATAACTCTGCTACAGCCAGCCCCTGAGGAGTGAATACATGGTGTGGAATAGCTGCAGGCTCCGAGGAATGGGTGATTCTTCTACACAAGTATGCCTTCAGTGCATTTATGCATGGGGCCACCATTCACACGGCTGCCACTTCTGTCCCCCGGTGGAAGCGTTGCATGACGTGGTTTGTGCACCACCTGCACAGCAGTGAGCGCACAGCTCTCACTTAAGAGGCTGCCAGTTTCTTCCAATCCACCTGCAGGGGAAGTTACTTCACAGCCCGTCTGTCAAAATAGCAAATTGAAAAACAGCCCACCAGACACAAACATCCCCTCCAGTGCTTCACCGTCACGGATGAGACACAGCAGGAACAGGGACACAAAATCGCGTCTACCCTACCTGCATAAACACTGCAGTCAGCTGAATCTGGGCCAGGAGTTGGGCAATTAGAATAATTATCAGTTACATGCTTCTATTTAGATCAGCTATGTCATGAGAGAGTTGCCATAACAAGATCAAAGTATCAGTCTTGAGACAGCGATGTGACCATTTAGTTCTGAGAATGAAATAGGTCCAGTAATATTCTACATCAGTGAAGGTAAATAGAACTAGGGAAGGCAAAGAGAAACAGCAGAGGTTTCATATAGACAAGTAGATAAGAGTGTGCCTCACCATTTCAGGACTTACATCTGAAAAATAAAAGATATACAAAAGGAAAATGCTGCAGGCTGTTCCTCTTATCCCAAGAGTGAGGGGTGCTCTGTAAAAGTCACAGCTAGATTTTTAACACGGTTTTCAGGTAGAAATGCCTAACGAACATTAGTATGTCTTGTATGCTCATTAACAGGCAGCATATGAAGGAATCAGATGCTTTTCTAAAACAAGACTTGTAAGTTATGTATCCTGTATGAGCTTTTTAAAAAGAAACACTTGCTACATACCAGTTCATGTTCAAGGACTGACTGCAGGCGGAATAATGATTAGAAATACTTTATTGTCTACTAATTACATTGATCACTGTTTTTCCACGTGCATGTCCTCCTTCCAATTTCAGAAAGGCCTTTGGAACTTCAGAAAATGAGAAGACTTCATCAATCACTGGTTGAATCTACAGAATAAAGAAAAAATGTCACTATGTTAGGAATAAAGTACTGTATCACCCTCATACTTCATAACTATATGAAGAAAGGAGGGAGGAGGTTTCTTTAAGGTATTTAGGACAGAATTTGCCATGTAGCCACTAGCTTTTAAGATTTTTCAGGGATACCTCCACATCCACAAGAAGGCTTTCTCGTGCTCTTTGCCCAATTTTTGACATTTCTCTACTAGCACAGTTATGAGCCCTTACCTGGGGCCTCACTACCACTAATATCACAATGTAAGGCTCTAACTTCTACAACCTTTCAAAAACTGACACTGTGGTTTAACTTTTTGTTGTCCACACTGATATACTGACAGAAAAAAACATTTTTCTCCTTCATATTTTCCTACTATAGTTCTTGTTAAAACTCAATTCTCACCATGTCAGATATTTTAAAGACACCTATAAATCTGATGTCTCTCTGCATTGTATATGGCTCAGTACCCTTAAAAGACAACAAATGAAGTATTATAAAAAAGTCCACCAATGTTTGTTGCTGAATCATTTAACTACACTTGAAAATGCAGCCACTGTCTATTCCAGAAGGTATAAATCATTATTAAGCCCAGCTTGCATCAACTGCTATTTTGATATTAATTTTGTAGAGTGGTCTTCTGGATTGCTTTAGACTCATTTCTAACACGAATAGTGAAACTACTTATTCACTCTCCTCATTATTAACTAAGGAACCTGAACACCCCCCCCCCCATAAGCATTTTCTGTAGGTGTCATAGTGTACCAAGAGAAGCAGAAGAAACTTCAGCTTTTCTGAAAATTATTTGTTACTGCAGATCCAAGGGAAGAGGTTATTTTCTATTTCTACTGTCAATTTCTGAGTCAGCATTCCAAATGCCAAAATAATATTTGCCCACAGAAGTACCTCCCACACCTCCTATCAAAGGTCAGCCTACCCTGAGGTCCTTTACCCTGGAGCCCTTGCACTGATGAACTGATCCTAATCCTCTTAAACAGAGGAAACCATGACCAGTAGATGACTCTGCAGCTTGCAGTGAAGATCTGAAGCACCAAAGATGCAAACACACTATTTACAGTGCTAGAAGATGATCCTTTTCACTTGCATCAGGGACAATATATCTTCTGCAATTTCCTTACAGCTGTGAGCATACACTCTCTCTTGTTGAATAAACCAGAACTGGTAATTCCTCTGTGCTGGCAGGACATGCATTGTGCTAGACAGAAAAGGAATACAGCAGCAATAAGGACACAAACAATGTGCCAGCTTTGGAATAGTTCTGTCTTTCAAAAAGCTGCCTTGCTTTTAGCACAAGACAAAGGGATTTGCTGTCAGCCATCCTGCTTAAAAGGTGAGTGTGCAGCACTAACTACCAAGGAAATATTTTCATACACACACATACTTCCCTAGCAGCAGTGCTGAAAAACCAGCACCTTCCCCAACAGCACAACAAATGTTCTCTGATAGTTGTCCATGCTCAGAAAGGTTCTTTTCTTAGATGTCTTAATTTCCTCTTCATTTATGCACTGTGCCTTACCTTGACATCCACTCCTTGTACTTAAATAACTGCTTTGCTTGTATGATAACAGTAATCCAAGATATCAGTACTCTTAACTTGCACCAAGTATCACCTAATAGCACTAGATCACTAGATTTTCCTTTTTGTTTTGTCAAGGCAAGCTTAGCCATAGTGTGAAACTTTACGTGGCAGAAAATCAGGAATGAATGAACCCCCTCCAAAGTATGCATCAGAATTTGCAGACAAATCACTTTGAGAGCAACTGTGCAAATACAGTAACCAAGTGCCTCAAACCTGCCATGCAGCAAGGTACAAGGTTTAGTAATTTATTTATCTTGTTCTGCCTGGGCAATGTCTGCAAACCAACCCCTAGCAAAGTGAGTAGCAACACACAGCAGAGGAGCCACCAAGATAGCCCAGCTGTGGAAGAAATGTTGGGTATAAATGATCATGTTCAAGACAAACCCATGTCTGATCAGCATTCAGCACAGAATGCAAATCTTGTCTTGGACATCAGCAGAATCAGAGATGTGGACTCAAGGCAGCAAAAACTTTGAATTAGACAGTGGTTTGGGGTAAACTGAGCAGCATCTGAATGCAGCTGCAGCTGCTGTGACCATCATCAGGAGGAACGTGCTGCTGATCAGTACTGACTGTTTTGAGGAAGACCAACCCTTGCTTTCATAGCAGATGCGTGGAAAACAATTCAGGAACACAATTCAGGAACCTTGTTGAGCTAAGCACTTGTACAGTACTTATTGTTAGTGGCAGTTGTGTACAAAGCTGTGCTTCAATTAAGAGGGAAAAAAGCGATACAGAAAACCCAGCCCGCTGGTGGCATGGACACAGATGACCCCGACAAGGCAACAGGCTAGAAGGAGAGGAAAAGTATTCAGGGAAGAAAGCAGAGCAGCAACACGGAGGGACGTGAAGTGCAAAGGATTCCAGGGTAAGGCAGAAGTTAATTTCTGATACACGAAGCAACTAAGAAAACATGAACAAGAGACTTCACTGTTCTGCTAACCCGCAGTCCCTTACTGTAGGTCGCAGTTTATAACCCTGCCAGAGTGAGGTGCGTTACATCCTCAGCTTGTTGGGCAGAGTTCAAAGCATTGCATTTGAAAAGTGGTGACACAGTGATTCAGAGGAGCCCTGAATTCAGCCTCACAGTTCAAAACACCGTGCGTATCGCAGCCACCACATGCTCAAAGCCCATCTGCTACATTGATGTAACCTCTAGCTTCATTTAAACGCTGGCTTTAGGCAGTGCTATAGAGAGACATGAATACCGAATTGATGATCCTGGCAATCTAGAGCATTAAACATTTTATCTGCCTGGCTGGACAGTCCCATTGTTTGAATAACCCTGAAAGGGCTGACCGTGTTGCAGCACAGTGATTCACTCAGCCTTTACCATAATCCACTGACTAAGATAAAATTTCTTCCTGTGAACAGACAAACAAGTAGGGGAGCGTCTGCTGTTTGTTGAATGTGTGATAATAAATGGAGATTAACTGGATAATAAAAACACTGCCTATTTACAGCCACGCATCAGTTCCTTGCCAGAGGACACCTATTTGTTCAGGGAAAAAGGATTAAACTAAAGTCTGGGAGAGAAAGGATTACACATACCCACATTGAAATGTTTATCTGAAAACAGACTGGGCCTGAAAGGTATTTTCTTCCTCTTCATTCTCTCCAATGCAGGACATACTATAGAAATGAATCTCAGGTCTCTTGAAATGAACTCATGTGTTTGGAAAAATAAAGAGAGCAATTGCTGATGCTGATTAAGGCTATCCCTACACACAGCACAGAGGTGGCGTTCCAGCCACTCCAGCTCTGGATGCAGCAGGCAGTGAACAACACTGGCAGGAGCTGCCTGGTCAGCAGGAACACACTCCTGCTCACGGCAAATGCAGGCCCACCCTTGGAGGTCCCACTCTCTGCGGAGCAAGGACACAGTTTTAGTTTACCAGGAGGGGACAAGTGAGAAAACATGAAAGGAAAAGAGCCAGCTTTGACCCTCATCATAGTAGCAACAAGTCAGTCCAATAAGTGTGGAGCTTTTTCCTGCCACTGGAGGGAGAGCGAGAGCCTTGGAATTCTCAGGAGAGCGACGGGCTGAGCGCAAGCCTAATTCAGAGCGCAGAAGGACAAAAGTGCCCTCACTCAAAGGACGATGACAATGCACTGGCTCTCTTCCAGGTCTGCAAAGGATGGCCGTGTCAGAGCTGCCGGGCAGCCGTGCTTGGGACAGTGCCTCCTTCCCAGCTGCTGCCTCCCACAGCACATCCCCTTCCTATGCCTTGGAGAGGCTGCTCAGGCTCCCATACCTGGCTTTCCCTCCGGGAAAGGAACTTGCTTGTGCACAGAACAAAAGCTGGGATGTGCTCCACCACCAGACATCAAAATCCTCCTGAGGGTTTGCCCTAATGGAAAAGACCTGCCTGCTGTTTTGACCAGCCGAGTTAAAAGATAAAGGCTGTCTTCCTCCAGAAATTACCACCGGGCCTAAATGCAGGCTGTGAGCACAAATGCAGAGCTCGATAGTCTCCTTTGGTCTTTAGTGAGTCTCATCAATGACAAGAAAAATCATGAAGAGAATTAAAAAGAACAGTCCTTGTCCTGGAACTAAACAATTGGTTATCCATTTGTTACTTTATTGTCATCCCACGAGGAAAAAAGATGCTGGTTTGGGACATTCCTACTTTAGCTGAGCATCTTCTCTGCTGTACTCATGTTCCATGCTCCTTGGATCTTCATCTCACTGTTTTCTTCATTCTTTCTTCCCCCTAAAATGGCAACAAGGTATGCCGAGCCTCATACTGCTTGCCAACACAAGTTTTAGGGTCAGCCCCCGCTGAAGACAAAGACTGAAGTTCTCATCTTCTGCAACAGCTGGCTCTGGTCACATCCTGCACAGACAGCTTTGCAACTGCACAGCAGCAGCAGAGAATCATAGGATGGTTTGGGTTGGAAAGAACCTTTAAAGGCCATTCAGATAAACTCCCCCTGCCATAGGCAGGGACACTTTCCACTACACCAATTGCTCAGAGCCCCCTCTTTAAATATTTTGTAAAAAACTTTCCTTGCTGTGTTTTCTGTCTTTCAGAGAATATACTGTTAACCTNTCTTTAAATATTTTGTAAAAAACTCCTTGCTGTGTTTTCTGTCAACCCGTCTTTCAGAGAATATGTACTTTCATCCATGAGCATATTAAAGGACATCAGGTACTTGATATTTCTGTTCCAAATACTTAACAGAAGTAAAAGTCATCCAACAATACACCCATAACAAAAATGGTGCTGCAGTGGTTAATGGAAGGCAAGTGTCCCATGGTCTAATCCCACAGCCATCTTACCAACAAATGTATTATCAGGTCTTATTTGTTCGGTTACTAAGCCAAAGTACCTTTTTTCATATCAAATCTCTAACAGCAGCTCACAGGAATTCATGAGTATCATGTACAATTATTAATTAATAAATAATGCTAGCAGATAAATCCCAGTTAAGCAGGCAATCAGGGTACAGTTTAGAATACACAAAAGGCTTCTGAATCTCGTTTGTTAATTAGCCCTGGCAGAACAGCTTCTACAGAACACAATGAAGAGCAGTAAGAAACTGGGACAAGCCCAGAACTGCAACGTGTGCCAGCCTACCCCAAACTTAAATCAGTTGAAATAAGGGTTTAGTTACATACTGGACCATGTTGAAAAACTGTTAACTAAAGGAAAGCACAGTTAACTTCTTCTTGGAATCCCTGGTAAGGCACAGTCTTGACTGCTGTCCTGATATTTATGCTGGTAATTACCACAGTCTGGGTCAATCATATACTTAAGACAGAACCAACTTTGGTACAGTTAAATATAAATACATATTTACATATGAAACCATATAATAGATAGAAATTAGAAGATTAGTCCTGCATGATCCACATCTTCCCAGTCTCAGCAAACTAAACTCACAGTAGACAAGGGCTTCCTTGTCTGCACTTTACCCCTGCACTACGCACAATTCCCTCCTAAACCAGGAGGGAGAGCTCAGAACTCCAGGACTGACTTACCACACAATCCACAATTACATCAGGTTAAGGGAACACATCTGATTAAATGCCTGGTAGATGATGATGAATTTTTTTCCAGATCTCATTGTGGTGTAAGTGAATTTACATATTGAAACCCTGTTTCTCCACAATATGCAAAATTTCCATTAGTGCCCTTCACAGACACATTGTGATATAACCACAAAGCACTTTTCATAAAGAGCATAAGCAAGCTACCATGTCCTGGAGGAACAGGAGCAGGTATGTTTTAATAAAAAAATCACAGATGATTTTTTTTTTTTGTGGCTATGTCAAAATGCAGACAGAGGTTCTCTCTGGAAGAGAAAGGGCTGAATAGAGCTTTTGGCAACCCCTCCTTGGTCAACATCTCTCTGCTCTAGCCAACCAACCTGGCAAGCAAATGCATTGCAACAGGAAAACACAAAATTAAAAGCAAAAAAGAAAAAGGTGCAAGCTTTGTAATTTGGCATGAAGAAAGATGGTCATGAGAAGAAGAGTGAGTGACTAAAGAGAGTGGGAAGAAGGACTGAGATCTAGTTAAGTGAGACATTTAAGTGTAGAAACCCCTATACTCTTTTAAGAGAGACTAAAGCAGGCACCACACAAGGGTGAGTTCTCAGGTATCTTAGGATATCTTAGCACAGTCATAAAGACTAGAATTACTGTAGAGAAGGCCACATATCTAGATGCCATGTTTGGAGAACATTCACTGTTTGATATTCATACAGCTGAGAGAAATGCAACAGTAGTGAAATAAGGGCCAGGGAAAAAGTTACTTGCAGTACTGTAGCAAGATGAACTGGAAGCAAATCAATGCACACAGGTTAGGATACAGAATCCAAAAGCTGTGATGAGCTACATGAGCAGTAGGTGTAAACCATCTTAAATCATGGCCACCCAAACAACTCTCAGAACCCATGGCATGTCGAAGTGGATATCACACTATCAACAACACATATCAATTTTTGTTATTTACTTCCTGAACGGGAAAGACCAGGGAACAGAAAACAATTCAATTCCTCATTTTAACAAGGCATCTCAGAGCAACTCACCGAAGATGAATAAAGGGCATTAGCCCTCATTAACAGATCAAGAAATTATGGTAGCAAAAAGTTATGGGATTTGTTCAGCATTGCACAAGAAGACAGCAGCAGGGCAAAAGAACAGTCAGCATCCTGCCCTCCAAATCATAACAGCAGGTGCCAAGTCCAAAGCATCTAGTGCCTTCAGCAAAATGTATAATCAACACTACTCACAAATTACATTAATATAGGCATGCAGTTGTTCTTCCTACGGGTGCCTGTGCTGGAACATCTATCTAAAAAGCAAACACCAGAGAGAATGATCTATTCATTTCATAATTGGAGACTGATTGCCCTTTGGCCTTCTGCAAAAACAACTTTCACCCATCAGCCCATCTGATGCAACAATGCTCTAAAGGAAAAAGTCACCAGAAACGCTGCACACACACTTGTACTGCACTTAAATAGCACTGAATTAAAATGAAAATGTCTCATTTCTGTTGGGCTGCATGCTAACCCACATCCTACTGGATGTATGGTCCAGCAGGAACACACAACACGCTCAGTGCTCCTGCTTACACTAAGGTGTCTTCTGAGCCTGCTTTCCTCCATAAGGCTTAACAAAAGGCAAAGTAACTGCTCGGTTATGAGTTAGAGGCTTCTACCAACTCAAGTACTGAATTTGGCCTGTTTTCAGCAAGGACTACATAACATGTCCTTAGGAGAAAAATGCTGGGCAAGCAGCAAAAACCGAAATTGTCAATGTCAAATCCACAATACTGACGACAAATACACCAAATTAATTCCTAACGAGCCTTTCAGTGATGTTGCTTCACCGAACAGTGGGCCAGCAGATCTGTGTCCTGAATTAAAGGCTTTGTTGATTTCAGTTGTCTTTAGATGAGAATTGTATTTCACCAGGAACATTCTACCATGAAAAGAGACAGCAGCTTCTGGCACTGGCTTCGTCAACTCATTTGGTGGAGCCCACATAAAACCAGTCTTTACTGGGTCATAATTAAATGCTGCAATTCAAACCACAACAGGGATTCTCCAGCAGTTTAGAAAATAGCCTGTCCCTCTAAAGTTTGTCAAGGAAATACTGGTTTTCTCCAGCCCCCCAGTCTTGCAATAGTCTCTTTGCAAGATGTCCAGCTGCAAAGCAAAGAAAACAGTTCAGAAACTGAAAATGATTTTATAATTCCCAGGACTGACTGATGTGCAGGTAAATTACACAAGGAAAATCGTTCTCTTTCCTTGTACTACCAACTCATCCAATTGTCTCCTTCACCTTCCCACTAAAAAAAAAGGCTGTTGCCACAGAAGCCAGACTTGGCTCTGGGATGTTTTGAAAATCGGGGAGAATTGTCCATAACAATGGAGACGTTTACAGAATTTAGCCAATGTACGCTAAGTATCTTATCAATGTACCTTGGATGTTTTAGACAGAGGCACTGTCTGCAGCACTGTTGGAAGCTGCTGCCTGCTGCCTGCCTGTCAGCATGTATTGGTCTTTCTCTCTTCATATAGATCTTAATAAATCATATTTAGCCTTCTGATTGATGGAGTCTATGTACATCAATTGCTTGACACAGCACGAACTCTCCAACCACAAAAAGGCTGTTTAAAGAACTCCTTAGAACTGACATTTTTCAAATCTCTATTCCTTGCTGCAAAGATCATCCAGGTGAAAACCAAGTAATTTTAAATGAAATTGATAATTCTTCATCCACTGAAGGATTGAGAATCCTTTTGCGTTCACAAAGGAAGATGATGAACTCATCAGAACTAAAAATCTCTGTTGGTGTAGAAGAACTGTAAGGAGAACTACTGTAAAATCAAAATGCAAATCTTTCAGAGGTATGCTCTTCAACATTTCACTTACTGTAACATCTCTTTTTAATTTCTCACATTCAATCTCCCCATACCATTTATTCCTGAAAAAAACACTCTCATTTTCAGGAGCTTTCTAATTGCTCTCTAACTCACTTCATACAATCTCAAAATTAAGATGTCTTTAACAGAAAAGACTAAATAAAAAACCCTAAAAAAACCAAAAACAACCTCTGCATTAATCAAAAATATTCACTCAAAGGTAACAAGTTCAGCCACATGAGTTCAATTTGCTGGCTTCCCCAAGCTTCCTGATACACTTCATTGCTTTGTGCTTCTTTTTATTTTTCCTCGATTTTTTTCTATCCAAACATAAACATTTATTTTCACTTATAGGAAATTGTGGTACAATTTCTCCAGTGATTCTCGCCTACCTTCTTTCCCAAACACCTACTCTTCTGAATGGATGGTTTGTCCTTTTAAGAGAACTCTTGTGTCTAAACAAGAAAGGTCATAGTCTTATTTTATTAAATATCTGTCTAAATGGAACACAACTGGGTCTTATAAAATCCTGATGACAGCTCAGATGTTTACAACATGGCACAAAACAGAGTACAATGCTGCTAGGATAATGACTCTGCAGACAAACAGTCTGATGTTAGGACCTGTTTTTGCACATCTTTGTCCTCATGATCATCTTACTACCAGAAGTACATCAGGACACTCGTGTGTGTATGACGTACGTTTTAAGTGGCACTGCAATTCACCTGTCCAGGTTATTAAGCAAAGAACGCCGATTAAGCCCTATCTCTATTGCATAAACACCTGTTTCCCAAGAAGCTTTCATGAGCATATTCTGCATTTGTTTTGCATACAAGGTAGGAGCAGAACACAAAACAAATTGCAACGGGTTGAGAACAGGACAAATGGAAAGAACAAAGACAAAGGCATTTATTTTTCTTAGACGCTTATAAGTTAGCAGTGTGATTGAATGCAATCACAAAATGAGGACCTTCTACAGCTTCTTTCCTGGCCACAGGATTATACCTATAGCACTGGACATAATGCAAAGCAGAGAACTTTTTACTCTTATCAGCAGCACTGAGGGGGCAAAACAGAAGCCATCAGGTATTCAGTACAACAGCAGTTTATTTACTCTCTTCCAAACTCTGGAGCATTTTGCACACCAAAAAAGGGAGATGCACACTCAGACTTTGAGAGATCTAGATTTTACTAATATGCACAAATTTTGAGCACAAGATGACAGCTCCCATACTGGAATTACCAGCAGTCATGACAGACTGCTTACTCTTCTACTTATCTACCACATAGAAAGATTAATAGCAGTTGTCCCTATTCACTGCTCTTGGATAATTTCATGTTGCCAAAATTCCCAAAAAGGACACTGCTGGGGCTGTATCACCACACAATCCAAAACATAGGAAATCAACTGTTCACTCCCACAATATGTTTTTTTAACAAGCTCGTAAACCTGAAAAGATCACAAAAGCAGACTGTAATCTATCTTGGCTTTTCCCCTCAAGTCCATTAAGATTCCCCAGAAGCTTATGAATGCTCGCAATATTCCAAGTGCTAAATTAGCACAAACATCATACTCTGCAGCACTGAAATAATGAAACACAAGATTCTTGTCACCACTCTGCCGATGGAGATCATCTATTGCATCTAGATGCAATAACCAGAACATTCTAGTTCTGCACACACTATGGGCAGGATGCCCAACCATCCAGGATAAGCAATTTTGCATATGCAGATACACAGCCATGGTTATTCTGCCCAAGTGAACCAAGTGAGACCCCTTAAAATATAATTTTCATATAGAGTTCACATTAAATGATTCCCACTGGCAAAAATAAACAATCACTGGACATTACTCCCTGTAACTTTGTAAGCTTTGTGTTTTTAAAAACATACACTGAAGAGGAAACAGGGAGAACAGTTTTAAGCATTATCAACTCCTAAATTCCATGCAAAAGACAGAAGTCAGAAACTGGAACAAGTTAGTTTTTAACTAGCTTTCCTTAATATGACTCTCATAACATTTTATTTCCCAATATTGAACTACACCATTTTTGGATCCAAGTAGCATCTCTTTCAGCACAAATACCCAAGTAACCATTGCTGACATACCTTTCCAGAGTCAACCAGTTCTGCTATTTCATCCAAATTTGGGCCACTTGGCATGAAAAATGCCCACCGATAATGGACTCCTTTAAGGAGATGCTGCAAGAAAGATCACAAATCTATTAAAATATCGTAAGAGCCAACTGAAACGGGAACTAAAATTAATGACTCTCTGAAGAAGTAACTTAAAGAAAATACACGGAAATTACATGCTAGTGTCTGAAAAAAAAATGGCACCTAAGCATGTGGATTAAATGTACAGACCAGGATGGTGTGTTACCACAATAGGATCAGGGTGAATTTTGTGTTCAACTGCACAAGTCAGCAGGTAGAGAAAAACAATTACCTTGTCGCTGCAGCTAGAAACAGCATTATTTGTTACATAAGAGAGAAACGGTGTTATGTGTTCATCATGTACAGTCACAAAGGGGGTGAAATAAACCCAGCAACGTGACATTCAGAACTTTCCACTTCAGTATCAGTGACTTCATTTTCCATCATAATATCTGCCAAAGTCGTCACTGTCCAATGACAGATGGCAGCTCACATGAAAAGCATTTTGGGAAGATCTCACACGCACAAGTCAAGAGCATTTCCTTTGAGTTAAGCAATTACAGGAATAAAAGCCATTGTCTGCCAAAGAGAGATGATTTTTATATATGGCATAGAATCCTCTTCATCATGGAAACACACACACTGAGAAATATTACATTATTTCTTCCCCGCCTTTTCATTTTGTCTTTGGGCTTTCTTGTGAAAGTACTGCTGCAGGACTTAAAATCCCATTCAGCCAAGTCTTCACAGGAATACCATAGCAACTGCTTGAAAAGCATTTATTTGGAGAGCAAGTACACAAGCATAGGGAAGAAAGAGAAAAGTTCTAAAAAGCCCCACTGATCTGGCCACTGGCAGAATGCTTTAAGATCCACTCATGAAAACTAGGAAAATCAGTATCACCATCCAGGCACATGAACATGAAAGAGATTAAAGGCTTCCTAGCCACCCTGGACCACGCTTATTACTCTCTGGTGCTGGAACAGGATGAAGAGAATCACTCATGGAACAATGTTCTGAGAGAAAGGCTGACCAGCCTAAAGCAAGTAACAAAACTGCCCTCACTTCAGTGAGGGGGGCTTTGCTGTGTTTACTATGAAACCCTGGCTGTCAGCAGGACTCGCTAGGGAGGCCATAAGGAAAAAGCCACAATGGAAAGCACAATAAGGAATCAAACTTCAAAGCTCCCCAAACTACTACATACACCCAGCAGCACCACCCCAACACATTTCTTTTCAGTGCAAGAAAGAAAGAAAGAATAGCATACTGAATGACATATGAGGACAATGCAACAGCTGCCTCGCCGTGAGCCCTGTGACTGACATCCAAGCCACAGAAGTAGTCACTACAGGACTACAAAATATGAAAGTACATAGGATTTTCTCCAATACCTTTAGAGTTTTGGAACCCACAGTGACTCCTGTTTGCAACATGCCATCAGCCACTCCAAGTTTGTCCATATTGATCAGGAAAGGTGTCACTAAGGTAACATACGTTGCTCCTGACCATTTCTTCAAGAGATCTAGTGCCCACTTCTCAGTGGATCCACCAACATTATCTAGGATAAAATCAAACCTGCAGACATATAAGGAACAGGTTTAAAATCCTGATATGGGAAAAATAACTTCACTGCAATTAAACTAACAGCAGAAATCAGCTATACTTCACATTTTTACATGTCACTGCAATGCAATAAAATAATCCGTCTGCAAGACAGCAGCAAGAAAGTCCCAAGACTTCAGCGAAGTCCCATCTTAATGTACAATGGGATTTAAATTTACAGGTTATTGCCCATTCACTGTGCACAGACACAGGCTATTTAAAATGTATACTTAAGCTCCGAAAAGCAACCTTAAAAGCAACCTACCTTCTTGCTTAAAGCCTTCTAGAGCTCTATCTCTTCAGCCCTCCCACAGAGACTACTGGAACAGTCTTGAGGTCTAGCACTGAATATGGTTTTTACATGTAAAAACTAGTCTGGACTCATGTCCTTTAACTAGGAACAGCTCTTGTACATGCTATACTCACATGAAAGTCAGTTCCAGTGGCTAAAATTATGTAAACAAATAATTCTACTAATGCTTATTTCCTCACATCTTTTCAGTGACCCAGTTCTCAGCTTCCCTTCTCCAGGTTCTTTTTTGTGACTTCCTTATTTATTTAGGAGCCATTTTACCTCTCCTGACAGCTCTTTTCTTCACATCTACCGATTTAACATTGAACTTACCAATGCAAAAGATCTAAAACCTTCCCTCCATGGAATGGGTATATGCAGCCTCTGGCAAAAAGCCACAGTTTCAGTGTTCCTTCTCATTATCCCAGCATGTGAGCCTGTAAAGGCTGAATAGGGCAACAGGGAGCAATGCACCTGTTCTGTTATGTGCACGGTTCATTCTCGTTTCCATCTGTAAATTTCCAGCAATCTCCCGATTGCAATAGATATGTATATACACATATCTCAAATCTAAATAACCTACAAATACAAGGGAAAGCACTTCATGCAAATTAAACAGAGAAGTCCTTATCTCTCTGGAATCACAGTTTTCTTGCCTGCCTTCCACAGGGTGTGATTTAATGTTTAAAGTTCAGTTAATGTAACAGTTAGCGGCCAGCAAGAGGAGATCATGAGAACTAATGCTCCTGGAAAGAGTAGCTGACTATGGGCTCTGCAGAGTCAGTACAGCTAACTGATCAGCCCAGTTGCATCATTAAACTGCACCCCAGGACACCACTGTAGACATCTCTTAGAAAGGGTCACTTGCTAGAATGGGTGTTTAGCATTTAGAGTGCTGAACTGCACAAAGGCAAATTTAGCACTGACTGCAAAGTGCGTCCTGCCACACAGACAGTGCCACTGCCCTCGCAGCTGCCCCCAGGCCTGCTGACAATCCCACTACAGCTAAAGGACACACGGCTTCTTAGCACAGCTACCCGTAAAATTCTCCCACAGACTGAGCAGCTTCTATTTCCCCCCCCAGAAAGTTAGCTCAATCTAGCTAAGAAGAGCAGTGTAAATACCATATTCAAATACAAGTCACAGTAGACTACGTTTAAACAGATGGAAAGATTACAAAAGCAAAACATATTTGTGTTCTAGAGAAGAATCCCAGGCTAGTTTAAACATAGCTGCTGTGACAAGACAAATGTGATTGTTTTTCAGAGGCAGCTGTATCCAATGTTACAGAAGAGAAATTTACTCCCAGTTGAGTTTCACAGTGGCAAGTCACTGCTTCTGAATTTTATTGTTCTTTCCTCTACGAGATCAGTTTTATATTTACCAACTTCACTCAGGATTTCAGAGACTTATTTCAATTTATTCATGCACTGTATATTCTCCGAGATACTTGGATGTAAGCTAAATCATATCATAGTCATTGAAGAGAAGCACGTGGAAGTAAGCTTGTCTCCCAGTTAACTGGTTTAGTGTTACAATGAAATCTGTGCTGGGCATACTCACTTGCAAACTGCATTCAAAAAGGTGAACCTGCTTTACAAAATAATGCTTTAGAAACCGGGGGAAAAATTTATGGAGTTCTAGTAGAGTCAAGCAATCAAAAGGCAGAAGGGCTGACCACCAACTCCTTCATCTCAGTATTAAGTAACACAACTACTCACAAGGGCAATGTTTTAAGCTGCTCTTCCAGATTTCCAGATTTATAATCAATCACATCATCTGCTCCAAGCTTTTTCACCAGTGGACTGGCATCATGAGAGCAAACTGCTGTCACGTGAGCATCCCAGGCCTTCATTAGCTAAAAACAAGTATAAAAAACATAGAAGTGCAAAGATTAAAAATTAGTGAAATACTGAGAACAACTTTAAAAGCCAAAGTCTCATTATATTTATATAACTAACAACCACCTTTAACAGGAAGTGGGGAGACTGTTCTAATACAGCATAATTTGACACAAATCCCACAGTCAAAATAATGGCTAGAATTTATGAGCATTTAAGGTGGCTTTAGGGAAGGAGGAGTCGGTGTGAAGCAAAGAGTGTGGGGGGTTTTTAAATGCCACTGCAAGATACCAGATCTTATGACAAACAGTGCTCTCAGTTTGCCATCTGAATCTACCAGCTAAACATACACCAAGAGGTGCTGTCCAAGTTGCTAATCTACCAAACTGACACCAGATGCACCATTAAGTATTATTAAATATGCCCTTTAAGCACTTCATATTACTGTAAAAAAGGTTAAGTGCTAGTAACAAGAAAAAGAAAGACGTAATCTGATTTACCACAGGGACAGTATCAGGTTATCTTCTACTCCAAAAGCTATAACAAAGTAAAGGATTTTTACTAGTTATTTATCTCTTTTTGCATCTCATTTTTTCATTCAGGGTAATACTTTTTACCTCGATTCCAGATTAATTAACGTAGTTTCTCCAGGACTGATTAGTTACAAATTGTAATTAGTGGCTGGTCAGCCTTTCATACTGAAAGTCACCTGCTTTATCAATGATCAAGCAAATAACATACCACAAAAAATTCTGCTGTAAACCTCTTTAAAACCACTGTGCTTGTGGCCTAGCACATGGGAAGGAGTGATGCAATCACCCAACTTCTCTATTTTTTTATAACCTTGAAAGGTTTTTCAGTATGAGATGACAGAAATTAGAATCAAAACTCCCAAACTAACTGAGAGCATGAAACTGGATGTTCCACAACTAACGAAGCAACAAAAGAGCATGTTGACTTTCCAAAGTTTAGAGCTACTGGAACAGAGAGACAAAAGGGCAGCATGGCAAAGACAGTGAGGGAAAGTAAATCGAAGCCTCTGTGCTCTCCAGCCAGTGCACACAGAAGCCTGATGGCCTCTCACACCATCTGACCAACTGCAGCAGTTGTGGTAGGTGACATTCTCCATCAGTTTTCCTACTCATACACCAAGTTCTGATCATATTTAGAACACAGAGCTGAAGGAAAGATGATGAGAACAGGCTACATATTCCAAGTTACACCAATCAGAGATTTCCTGCACCCAAATTGTGAAATGCGATCTTACACACAACTCCTTCCTTTTAAAGTCCTTGCTTTCTACTTTAAAATAACAAAACATCATAAACAGAAAGCAATAAATTTGAAAATACTTTACTTTTGGAAATATCAATCATCTTGATCAGGCAGACTAATCAGTAGCTTGTTATTTCTCTACTCCTTCTCTCAATTCCCTCCTGTGATTTTTTTTTTTTCAAACTGAAACACTTGAAGATTCATCCTGGGCATGCTGAATAGTATTACCTGTACAGCAAATGTACCAACTCCTCCTGAAGCTCCTAATATTAATATTCTGTAAAAGAAAATTAAAATATATTTAATAGTTCTTTATATGAACTCTGGAGTAACTATGTATTCTAATGTTTATTATACATCTGTGACGCTGGATTATTTTTACCAAAAGATTGGTTTTGTCATTCAATGTTATTCAAGAGTGGTTAAATGTTCAGATAGCCAAAAATGTGACTTAACAGTGCTGATCATGTGTCCTGAGCCAAAAGCATTATCTCAGCACAGCCAAAGACATTTCCTCATATGTGCTTTCTACTAAATGCAGGCAGTGGAGCTGTCAGGTAATAGCATTCATATCATTCAAAAACCCTGTACCTGTCCTCACTCTTCCAAACATAATTGTTTCATTTGGGACAAAATCAATTAGAAGTCCTTTCTGTCTCCCAGACTCCACTGTCATCCTGTGAAAAGAAAAAAATCCAATTCACCAACATTTTACACAAATCAGTCTTATCTAAGAGAAAAAGCAGTTCAGTAACACATTATTTAAGGAGACTGTGAACTGCAGAACTCATGGAACATAATTTTCCCATACTGCATAATGTTTATCTAAAGCCAAAATCACAATGAAGTAGTACCCTCACCATAAACAACTTTAATTTCTATTAAATTAAGATAGTTGTCTTTTTCTTTAGAAAAAAGCAGCAGAATTTTTCTACTTCCTTCCAGTACATCTCAATAAGACCCTGTAAGTGTCAGCTTGTGCAAACTGGCACACAAGCAAGAAAATGAAAGAGTACATTGCCAAATTATTAGCAATTGAAAATTCATTTTAACTGATAACCCTAAATTAAAAAAAAAAAATTCAAGTTTACCTGTGGGAGGATACTGATAGAAGCCTAAACATTGTTCAAAAATTTCATCCAAGTATTTTATTAAATAACTAAACATCAGAAAATGAATTAGTAAGAAAACCCTGCAGCTCAAGTTGCAAAGAGTACTTTGACTTTGGATCCATTTGCTAATTCTAGGACAAAAAGAAGATCCAAGATGAAATCCTGGCATAGGATTGGGGAACATCATGTTTCTGAGAGCTTCTTTTGCTTTTGTTTGACAGAAAAAATCTCTGACTCTTCAGAAGCTGGTGAAATTCCTGGTTTATATCTCACAGTAAAAGATGTTGAAGGAAATTGCTTTTTACAGCACAAAACTGTACTATACAACTCGGAGTCTCAGTTTACAAAAGTTCTTTGAAGAAGAGACTTGGCTTTGGTCACACTATCCATTTTTAAATGCTCCTTTTGTAAGTGATCAGATTCTGTTCCCTCCCATTTCACTGATTCAAGCTGCAAAATTCAGATTAAGAATATGAAACCACAATACCACAAAGCCTGCAGCTTTTAAATCTGCCAAAATTTTCTTACCCTCAGAACCAGGCTTCTAACAGACGCTCACAGCAACACGCATACTTCCACTTTAGTACACTTGAAGAGGCTCTGGGATACTACACTCAAAATACTGGGTTAAACCCATCTTTATCCTTAAAAAGGACAGTCAAAAAGAAATCCTTTAAAAAAAAATCTTTTCAAACTGCCTTTACAATTTCAATCCTTAGTTAAAGGGCATTTCTTCTTCTACTACCTATTTGGAGAAAAGCTAGCATCTTAAAATGTACAATTTGCTCAAAAGATTTAGGTAACATTTCCAGTTTGGGGAGCAGCTTGGCTAGCACTTTTTTATTTTTCCCCTTCAATAAAAGCCCTCAAGCTTCCTTCAGGTAAAAATACTTTCCAGATTTGGTTTATTCTTACATTACATGGACTATTTTCTACCACACCTTCCAGTTATTAAACCTTTCTCCACATACAGTGACTTCAAGAAAGCTTTTCATTTCTGAGACAAACTACATCTGCAGAGGAGATCCATGTGAAGCAGCTCAACAGATCAGCATTCCTACAGCGCTGACAACAGCAAGACACACAAGGAAGAGAGAGTGTGATTGAAGGGGCAGGACCTGTCAGGACAGTACTGCATGACAGATGGTGGCAAGTGCCAAAGTAGCAACAGTTTTGTTTGCATGGCCTCAGGAAAACACAGCCAGGAGAAAACACATCATAGAAACTACCTGTTTTCACTGCAAGGGTGAGCTCAGGAGTAAACTAATATACAAGTATGTGCACCAGGGAACAAACCAACAAATCTTCTGACCTTGGACAGAGACCCAAGAGAATCAATTCTTTCAAAAGAACAAAAAGAACATTTGTGGCCCAGGCTTTCCTCCCCTCTGACAGAGGCACAACATTCACCAAGAACCCGGGGGCTCCAGCAAATGCTCAAATGATCATAGGGAGCAGATCTCTCCAGATAAGCACACCATGAGATTTGAAAGTGTAGTCCATCTTCCTTCTTGGAACTATGGGGTGGTCAGAAACGAGCATCAGAGAGGCAGGACCTGCTTCAGCTGTGTGTGCCCCCCACCAGAACATGTAGAGTGGGTGTACAGATCAAGGACTGATATCTTCTCCAGATTATAAACAATTTTTAAAATTCAGGGAATGAGTTACATGCAAGATAAAAATTGAATAAATGCATCAATTTGATATAGTTATAAAATTGATGTATTTATTGGCTAAATATATAAACTTTATTTAGATATAAAATTGTACTTCCTTTGATTATGCCAACAAAATGTCCCCAGAAAATTTATTCCTGGATCAAACAGAGTTTACCCTATCAAGAAGTTTTACAACCTACACTCAATTTGTACTTCTCAAAAGATAAAATGATGAAAATAACACACAGACATTGAAAAAAGTATTTTCTTGGGGTATTATACCATTCAAATTTTCACTGTAACCATATAAACCAGGAGTGTACATTTGCTGGATTACATTAACAGCATCCAGCACCTCTGCCCAAGCATACATGAAAGTCTAAGATACTGCCTCTGTATTTACATAAAGACTTTTACTTAATAACAATGTAGCACTTTGAATAACTTCTCAAACTGTCAGGTTTGTTTTTGTCATGCATTTTGTGAATACAGAAAGCAAGATGTTTAAGAGCTGGTGTTGAACCAGCATATCCTGTTTCTTCTGTAACAGATCAGTGTGACACATGAAAAGCTCCAGGTATCCACAGGTATCCACTTGGAGAACTTCAACCCAACAGAGTCATTTTCAACATTTAAGACAGTAAGAACATCCAAGCTTCTACAAGAATATTGACATTAATTAGAGTGGTATAGAATAAAAGCTATGGGAGAACAACTGGAATTGCAGGAGGGTTCACGAACAATGAGAGCACACTTCAGGAAACATGTAAAAACATAACCCATCAAAGAACGTGCAGATGGAGTAGATAATCTGTCAGAGCTATGTGCAACCAGACACTGGACTAGCAGCAAGTATTTCTGGTTAGCCCACACTAATGCCTTAAAAGAGGCAAAGAGAACAGCACACACCAACAGAAAAATCTCGCTGCTTTTAAGATGTTTTAACATTGCACTAAAGCACCAGTGAAGTAGCTTTCATCAAGGAATACAGCTGCTCTGCCAAAATAAAGACATTTTTGTGTGCACATACACCCTTCTACCTAGCTATTTACATACAACTACAGGAGACAAAGAGACTGACATAAAATCATGCATGTAGGTAACTTCTCACCAAATATATCATCTAAATAAATTAGGAAACACCGTATAAATTCTTGCACTTTTTAATTATTCCATGAGAGTTCATGCAATATCATCTTGCACAGCTCCTTCGGTGCATTCTGAACACTTTCCTACAAGTAACATTTCAGGTGAAAAAAATTACCATCACATTCACTGCTGGTTTTACAGTTCAAAATTTATAGATAGGGAATATAAAAATTTTAAGCCCACTAAAATGGGATTTTTGCTGACAGAGTAATTAAAGTAAATTTTAAAAATTATTCAGAACATGAAAGTAAATATTAAATGTAAAGACACATTATAAATGCAGTTTGAATTCTACTGTTAACAATCTAAACACTTACCTGAAGACTGGAAAGACAATTTAAATAAGGCTAGCCTATTTTAGGTGTATCTTTAGGTTAATTCTATTTACCTCTGAAAGTTAAGATAATAGAAAGCCTAAATACTGAAATATAAAAAGGTGATCTTATCTAGTATTTTGTTACTAGCTGGAAGTTAATTTCAATTATGTCTCTTTGAAACTCCTTCAATTTTTGCAATTTAATTTTCTCAAAACATTATCTTTAGAAAAAACAATTACTCAATATTTTCATTATGAAGTACGCTGTGACACATGAATGACCACTCACTTGATTGTCTTCTAGAGATGTGGGTGAAGGATTTCAATAGATCTAGTGTCCTTTGCAATGTGTTGCATTACAAAGTATCAGCAAAGATAAGATGTCAGGCATCCAGACTCCTGCTGCTCAATAATTACTTTATGACCTGAACCTGTGATGCAGCATAGTAATTTTAACTACTATTTTTCAACTCCTATAGTTTTACTTTTGCCCTTATATCCATTCTGAAGATCTTGTTATCTATTTACTCAAATATCCAAAGGTCAAAATAACAGAAAATTTCAATTATCAGGAGAAAAATGGTATTTGCTCCAATCTTTGACTGCATTTTTTTTCTCATCTGCCATTGTCAGATTAACAGACTGATAAACAAAGTCAATTTTTCTATTTGATTGGCTGCTCGTCTTGCACGTTCTTCTTTTCTCTGCATTCCTGACCTTATCAAAGTTCTGGCCTTCAGGTCAAATAAGAGTCAATCACCTGCTTATTTTTCTCTAAAAAGCTGGAAAACCAGTTTGTTCCAAACGACCCATGCATGCAGGAAGTGAGTGAACCACATTTCTGTCCTTGAGAGGGCTTTTTGTGAGTCGCCAGTATAACTGAGAGGATATTCCATCTGGCTAGCTGTTTTAACAGGCAGAAAGGCAAAATCCCTATAAATTCCTGGAGATAACATCCTCAAATTCTCTAGCTAGCCCACACATTATATATACACTGGGTTATGACAGAATCACAGAACAGCCTGGGATGATGGGACCTCAAAGATAATCTAGCTGTAAATGCCCTGCTGTGGATAGGGACACCCTTCACTGGAGCAGGCTGCCCAGAGCCCCACACCTGCTCTTAAATATTTCCACTTGTGGATGTGTGGGCATCCACAACTTCTCTGGGAATTTTTTAGCTCTATATAGGGACCACATCTGAGCCTTCCTCTAAAGAAGCCTCTCTCAGCAGCTATGTAGACAGAATCCATCCTCCTCAGACAGCTGATCTCTATGAATGCCATGGTATAACAGTCTTTATCACTGCTGGGCGTGTCTTAGAAGCACCTCATCAATATAAAAATGAAGAGTTTTAGTTTCAGCACAGGAACTGTTTACTTACCTTTTCCCACTGCAATTACTTTTGTTCAGTCCTCCCACTTGGTTAAGTGCAGACCACGCAGTGAGGCCAACATACGGTAAGGCAGCAGCTTCTGTGTGACTGAGACACTTTGGCTTAAAAGATACCTGAAATAAAATCATATCTAAGTCACACAGCAGCTCCCAAGTGACACTGAAATATTTTAAAAGCCTTACTGAATTGCAGATTGTGCACTGCACACTTTCAGCCCTCTTCAAAACTAGCTGGAGTACAAATCAATCCAAGCACTAAGAAATAAAGTTACTTAGATACTGAAGAAGAAAAATGCCAGTTTCTACAACTTTGAGGTTTTGTTAGCCACAGTTTTGAAAGTTTACCTCGTTTCCACTAGCTACCACAAACTCTGACAGAGTGCCTTGTTTCCACGGGGGAATTGCTGCCCACACCTAAAACGAAACAGAAAACAACTATCAATTTTTTGTAGCTTTGCACACAATTGTATGTACACAAAAGTCTCCTTCGTTAAAGAAATCTTTTTTCTAATTCACAGAATGTCTTCACTGTTATCAGAAACCAGGTTTAGATTATTTTAAACAAAAAAACCCCACCAAAAACAAACACACAAAACTGACAAAACAAAGGATTATGTAAATAAATTGTACCATTGCTATGTGTATAAGACATAATTTTTCAAAACCCTCCCCCAAACTACTCCCATGCCAGGAAAGCCCAGATTAGAGGGGTGAGGATGGTGCTGAATCAGGTCTTGCTATGCTAAAACTGGTAAAATGTGAAAGCAAAGAGTATCAGTAATTGTGTGGGTAGCCATGAAGTGCTTCTTGGGTTAAGCCAAAGTTCCTATTCCAAGGTACTCAAGAAAAGTAAAAACAAATCTCTTCTTGTTAGAATTCTACCTTCAATTAAAAACAAAGCAGCACTTTGAGTGCGTACTTATAAACAAACAAATTCCACTCTTGCTACTGCGGGAATGGACCAAAAACTAAAACACAGAAGGGAAATTAACTTGTAGAAGCAAGTCTCTAAAAGACTATGTTTTTCAGAGAAAAAACGAAGGGAGAAAGTATTCTAGGGAATTTACTTCCAGATAAACCCTATTAAGAGTGCAACAGCATCAAAAACATAATTAAGAGGAGCATGAATGCTAAACATCCCATAGTATTTTTTCACTATAAATTTTGGTGACAGAAAAAAGAAAAGAAAAGAAAAGAAAAGAAAAGAAAAGAAAAGAAAAGAAAAGAAAANACTATATATTTTGGGAAAAAAAAAAAAAAAAAAGAAAAGAAAAGAGAGATTGGTGGTACCACCTCATCTCCAGGTTTGAAGTAAGACACGGCGAGTCCACATTCCATAACAACACCCGAGACATCCCGACCAAGCGTCAGAGGAAATTCAGTCTCATCCGTTTTGAGTTTCAGGGGATCCCGCTTCATGTTTAACGCCGTTGCACCATAACCACCTGCAAAACATGGAACCAGCCACGACATACCACACTGAGTGCTCATTTACTAATTCTGCAACTCCAATTAGAAAGCACTGCCTATACATAACGTGCCTCATTTCTGTTAGAGCTGAAGCATGCAAAAAAAAAAAAAATCTGCAATATTTCATGCTTTTACAGATTTTAGAAATAAAGAGCAAGTGCAAAAAATAATAAGGCATAAGATGAGCAACCTGGACCTCTATTCAGTAAGAAACAGACAAATGATGTGAAGTCTCAGAATTATCCACCTAATAACAGTGTTCAGCCTAAAAATGGCTTGCATTTGGGCATGCACACCCATTCAAGTGTTCGGTCAAGTCTGCTTAGGGGTCCTACCACGTCAGAAAGTGTCTTAACAGGGATCCTCAGATAGGAAACGTCCCATCACCAAACCCCCAGCTGTATTCCATGACTTCCTTTAATTCATTAGGAACCCAAAATACAGATTACAGTAGGCTACCTGCGGATATATTTGCCCGTTCTACTGAATCGGATTCGATATGCAAGCACTTGTACACAGGAAATATAATGTCTTCTACTACCACAACTTCTTTCTTGTGTTTCAAACCCAGAAACTGGGGAAGAAAAGCGGATTAAACGTGTCAAATACAAAGAGGCGGGCAGTGAATGAGACAGATTTCCTGGGTGGGATGACAGCACGTCCCCAGACGTAATCCAGGATGAGTATGGCAATGAACAACACTAAGATTTGCCTTAGTTCGCACATGCCGACTTGGCAGCACCTTGGACCTCCCATTCCCCTCAAAGAGATGAGAAAATCCAGCATCCATCAGGGGGGAATGCTGCTCTCGGTCAAGAGAGGCAGCACCACAATCACACAATTAACAGTTCATCCTCGCCACACACACACACACACACACACACACACACACACACTTGTCAGTGACTTTTTGCATCGTTCTCCCCATAGAACATGAAAGAACCCTTTTTGTACCGCTCTTCCCTGAGAGCCTGAGAAGAGTTCGGTTTCCAGGCGGTTTTCCAGGGCTCGGGGAAACACGTGTGTGTCGCGGCAGCCCCCGGACACCGCCGGGGCAAGGACGGTGCCCTGGCACCACTCGGGCCCCCTGGGCAGCCCCTGCCATCATCCCGGCAGCCCGGCCGCGGCTGCTCGGGCTCGGCACTTACTTCTCATGCTGAGGTCGATGGGGTTCAGGCTGGCAGCGTGAACCTTAATGATGACCTCGTTCGGGAAGTGTATGATGGGGAACAGCATGTCCCTGGTGAAGCGCAGCACCTCATTGCTGCCGTACCGGTCTATGACCCAGCTGGGCATGGCGATCCGNGAGGCGAGGCGCGGGATGGCGATCGGGATAAGGATCGGGAGCGGGATAAGGATCGGGACCGGGCCGGGTGGCTCCGGCGTGCCTCAGCGCTCAGCCCGCAGCCAATGCGCGGCCGCCTTCTTGGCCGCCCCTGCCAATGGTGCCGCGGGGTGTTGCGGCAAGATGGCGGCGCTGGGCCGCCGGGCCCGGGGAAGGGTCGGGGTCGCTCGGCGGGCGTGAGGAAGAGGGGACGGGCAGGGAGAACCATGCTCCGCGCCTCTCTCCGGCAGGTGAGTGGGGTCTGTTCGCCTGCCGGGGATGCCGAGGAGCGGGACGGGGGTGCCGAGGAGCGGGGCGGGTTCGCAAGGTGACCGGGCGTCCCCCTTTCCCGGGGCGGCCCGGGAGGGCGCTTCCCGTGGGCTCCTTCCCTCGGCGGGGATGGCGCTTCCTTCCCGCACCGCCCCGGCGCGGCCCCTGTCACCCGGCTGCCCTAAAACAAGGGCTGCGCTCTCAGGTGTCGGCGGCGCTGAAGGAAGGACGAGTCACTCCCACGGAGCTCTGCCAGCGATGCCTGGCCCTCATCAGAAGCACCAAGTTTCTGAATGCGTATATTACCGTGGCGGAAGAGACCGCTTTGAAGCAGGCTGAAGAATCAGAGGAAAGATATAAAAGAGGTATGTCGGTTTATAAGTAACGCCGGTCCTTAAAAAGCTGCTGTGGAGGAGCTGTCTGTGTTAGACGAAGCACCTTTGCTGTTTAAAGAGGATGTCTTGGTTTGTTTGTCTGCTGGGGGATGGATGAGGCTCACGCTTGAGGCTTCCATGGGTGCTCGTGGATGTACGCTTGGCACTCAGGAGAGTATTTAGTCCAAAAACCAGAGGGAAAACCTGGACCAAACGAGGCGCTGCAGGTTAAATAGTCCCTGTGCCTCTTGGACAGCGCTGCTACTTGGTGTCTGCCGCTTCTTTTCCTCAGCAGCTCATTTGGAATGTGTAGCGAACAGGTACCAAGAATGGGCAAATGTAGCCTCCAGACTGGAATGGGCAAACAGCCGGCACAGCCTGTGGAGTTTTTAATTAAGAAAGCAAATTAGAATAAAGCAGCTCCATTAATTGCAGTTAGTAATTGGAGAAGAAGAGAACAACTTCCAGTCCTGTTGTCTCTAGCATTTAGAAGATGGCCATTCTCATTTTCTTTTGTATTTCAAGAAAGGCAGGACAGGTAAATTTCCACCTAATAGAGTACGTGTTTTCCTTCCTGGGTAACACTTGCTGTCCTCTGGCTGCTTGATGAAATTGTCAGCCAGGCTCTTCTACCCCCTGATGTAGGCCTTTTACTTTTCAAGTTGGAGCTTTTTTGTGGTGCTCTTTGTCAGTTTGGGGGATTTGGGTGGTTAATCAATGACTCGGGAAGGATTTTCTCTGCTTCAGTAATGTTCCATATCTACTGCCTATGTCAGGTAGGCAGTGTTTTGTTATGGCTCCCAGCCTAGGGATGGAGTGGATATAGCAGCACCTGTGGCTGAAATAAGCACCGTGTGGTCACACGGGAAGAGGTGGGCACTCCTTTGGGATAGCCAGCCCTGGTGAAAGCAGCTGCCTGTCTGGAGGGCTTAGACACATTCCCAGAGCTCTGCTCTGAGCATTCTGCCCAAACAAGACCTGCCTTCACAGAGCTCTGCTCTCATTGAGCAGAGTGCTCAAGGCCTGAGCTAGAATGGAAGATTGTTCTGGAAAATGGAACAGGCAACCATCAAATGTCAACTGGAAAGCAATCTTGTTTCCAGAAACCACCCAAAGGGACATGTAAAATAAACAGTAATTGATGAGAACGGTTTTATATATATATAGCACGTTTTACTTTAATCTCTGTTGTTTTACAATCATTCCTAATGCAGGTCAGCCACTGGGCATTCTAGATGGGATTCCTATTGCTGTAAAAGACAACTTTAATACAACTGGCATCGAGACAACATGTGCATCAAATATGTTAAAAGGTACAGTAAAGCTTTTAAAGGAAAAACAGATCTTTTGCTTTTTAGAATGTTTATGGACTGGAATCCTCCATAAATCCCAAGTATTTTCAGAAAATGAGCTAGCATCATTTGTATCATTTCAGGAAGTACATTTATCCAATCTCACTAGCTAAGTTCATCTGGTATTACAGATGGATCTTTTTATTCTTCTAAGCACCATATCTCTTTATTTTTATTTGTATTAATTTAACAACAGTTATAATAAAAACCTACATACTACAATAAAATGGTTCAAAAGTTCACATTTTCCTTCACATTGCTTTTAGTTCTAGAGGAGAGCAGTAGGTACTGTTCTGCCTAGTGCAATGCAAAGACAGTCCTATTTTGTTGTTGTTCTATTTATAATGACTTAAATAGTTTTTTCAGATGACTGTAGGAAAAGTAGACATTAACAATCCAAACATATAATCATATTCTATAATGCTTTTTAGATTTTTTTTTTTTATTTCCTGAACTCGTTGTTTCTATTAACAAGTCATGAACATTTTCAAGGCATTACAATCTTTTTATAGTAAAAGCAAAAGTAGGAAACATTTCTTATATCTGTTTTATTCTGCACAAAGTAAAACTTTATTTTAATTCTTGTGGGAGATAGCAGAAGTTAATTAGCAGACCTCTAATTTGCTTGTGTTTTTTTAGATTGCAGAAGAAACAAAATATGATTTCACTGTTGTGAAAATGTGTTCTGTTACCTGAGATGCTTTTCGTTAAAGCACGTGCTCAGACCTGTTGTGATTGATTGCAATGAGTATGAGGAGTGATGTCCTTGTTGCTGATGAAAGTGGGGGTGGAGAAGCCCCTGTCATCATTCACAAACTGAATTGGTTACTACCTGAGGTCTCGTGTCACTGTCATAGTTCTCATCCTAGGTCATGTAAGGTCTGAGTGGTGATGACAACTTCAAAATGTTCAGAGTAGCTACTTGAAAGAATAATTTGTATCTCACCAGTTGCTCTTAATCGTTCTGATTGTTTTCAGGTTATATTTCTCCTTACAATGCTACAGTAGTTCAGAAATTACTGGATCGGGGAGCCGTGCTTTTAGGCAAAACAAACCTAGATGAATTTGCAATGGGGTGAGTGTTGTTTATTATTTTTAATGTGTTGATTTTACGTAGAATAGCATACACACCATCTGCTCCAATCTACCTGTAATCCCTAACTCCTGTTTCTGTGAGGCATGACAACAATGAATACTTATTGGGAAGGGTACACAGAGCTGCATGAACTTCTCCCTGAGTGTCTATAGCCTTGTGTAAATGATGCAGACCCTGAGTTTTGTGAACATAATGTTCAAATGTAGCTGTACTTGAGAGGCAGGAAGCCCTCCAGTTTTGGCAAAAGGCCAAGCACAAGTGGCCTTCTTGAAGATTCAGTGGCGTGTTAATAGAATTGGTTAAAACACAGTTAATTGCTGCCTTTTCCTCTCTCCTTACTGAAGGCTTTTTGCCCTTAGGTAATTGTTGTCATGCCCCCAGTGGCAGTCACTGCCTCTGCCACTTGGCCACTGGGGTAATTTATACGGATACTCCCTGACTTGCTGCACGCAGGTTAATCGAGAGCAAGGCTTTTAAGTTGCCTAAGCTAATGTTGGTGACATTTTGTCAGGAGCACATTGAAAAATGCTCCTGCAGCTTGATTCTTCTGCAAATCGGTGAAGGCAGCCAAGCTGTAGCAGAGAAAGCATTAGGCTGTTAGGGATGGGAATTGCTGCTGGTTTTGGAAAGGAATCGCTGGGACTTGAGTTACCTGTGAAAAACAGTAAGTTCTGTATTTTGGTTTTAATATGCTTAGACCGAAGTCCGTGGTTAGATTGAAAGTTTATATGAACGGGGTGAAAACACTTTGACAATATTGTTTTGAATAAAGTAATTTTTGTGTTTAAAAAAAACCTATTTCTTTGAAAAAGAGCAGGCAAAAAGCTTGGGAAGAACCTGCTAAGGCAGTGTTACAACTGGTCTAAGTTCATTAAAGCACGAGATTCTCCTAAATAGCTTATCCCAATACCAGCTTCTCATCCTGGTCTGTGTGTTTGCACGGTCTCTTTATCAGGGAGCAGATCCAGCTCTCAGATAATGATGTCTCAATCAGGTTGGTTTTCACCTGCTGTCAGCTGCATGTTCTGTCTGATGATTTAGCTGGTAACACTGGCACAGTCAGGGGGAGCGCGGGGTAGAGGGCCAGAGGAAGGAGGAAAATATGCCCTGCCCCTGCCTCTGGTGGCAGCTCACACTTAGGTGACACAACCTGACTGAAACCAGTTTCTGAGAAGCCAGTCTGGCATTCTGAACCAGTGAACTGTGGCCTCTGCAGAGAGCTACAGGGTGAATAATAGGGTGAATTTCTCTGAATAAATTTCAGAGAAATGTCTGTTCTTGGTATTGTGGAAGCTTTTATCCACCTCTGTCAGCATACTTTTCCTCACAGTTGTGATCTTGCATCAAGTGCAGGGCTGGAAAGACAGAATACCTTGGTTTTGAAAGAGATGTGCTCCTGTACTTTTACATAATTGGAATCAGTTTAATGTCTTTGTGATTCTGTTAGTTTCAGTGGCGTTAGCAGAAGTTAGAAAGAGGTTCCAGTTCAGGTTCTATGTCCAAAACTAGTGAGCTATAAATTTTACAGTTGTATGTAATGTTGTAGAGGCTGACTGCATAAGGATGTACATACACCAGTCTTTTGTTGAAGTTGAATTTGCAAGGATGATGGAGAACTGAATTAAAAAAATTAAATTGGTGAATACAGTGTGTCACTTGTCACTTCTGTATGTGTTTGTCCTGTCTGACTATCTTAGATCTGGGAGTACGGATGGAGTGTTTGGACCAGTCAGAAATCCCTGGAGTTATTCCAAACAGTACAAGGAAAAGTGTGTCCCAGAATCCCATTCTGAAAACGAAGAGTCTAACTGGGTTATAACAGGAGGGAGTTCAGGAGGCAGCGCGGCTGCTGTGTCATCTTTCACATGTTTTGCGTAAGAGGCTTTTAAAATTGTCTGTCCCTAAATGTCTCAAAATGTGTTGGAATGTTTTAATTTTATAATTTTCTCATAAGCTAGTATGAAATAGGAGGATTATTGGCACTAGCATGCAAAAATTTATTTCAGCATCCCTAGGTTATTCGTGGCATATCGTGAAGCCAGAATGAATCCATGCAGGCAAATTGAGATTTACTTATTTCAGGCATTATTCAGTGGTGTGACCACCTTGCACTACATGAAATAAAATTACGATGGCAGTAAAGGAGTGACAGTCTTATTCCCACATAATCTCTTAAAAACTCTTACGGGGTTTGTGACACATCCTCTTCCTCACTAATTGCATTACACAAATACACACTGAAAATGTAATTCATCAAAATTCATTTCCTTCATTTTCCTTAATTTCCAGATTCCTTCATTTGCAGCAGTATAATAACCTTGCTTCCACTCCTTTGTTTTTATAGCAGAGTTATGTAATAGTACATGAGATTTGGGACCTAAAAGCTTCCAAATCCCTTATTTAACAAAACAGAACAGAGTTCTTACTACATAAACGCTTACAGGCTTCCCTGTTTTTAAGTTAGAAGACAGTTTTATTGTTGAGGTTTCTTTTAGGCAAGTGTGTGTTTATGGTTGTTTGGAGTTTTTTTCCTAAAGGAATTTTAAAATTTAATAGTTAATAATTAACTGTATGGAATAGCAACACACTATTTAGCACATCAGTTGTCTATACTTTCTTCCCCATCTGACTGTTAAAAATGGTCACAAACCTTTACACCTCAAATTTTATGCAATTTATAGAGCTACCTGTTGGAGCATGTTTTATAGAAGATCATTTCAATTGTGCTCTTAATTACAAGGTGTTTAAAAATATTCTTTAGTTACTTTATCCTTGTTTACCCATAGATGACATGACAAGCATCTATCTACATTGTTAATAAAACATTCTTAGTAATGTTGATTACAATTTTTTAAATTACTTTTTTAAAATTATATATCTCTTCATCTCTTGACACTTTACTAGGATGTAACCCACTTAACATTTTAATAGTGTTGAAATTGAACTCTGTGCAGCCATTCCCAAGGACTGCTGGTCCTCATCCTGAGCCAGAATGGGCTGATCCTGAGAGGGTCTGGCACCTTTTCCTATGTTGCTGGGCTCCCATTTTGCGCTGCTCAGCACATTGTCAGATCAGGGAGATTTTTTTGTCCAGCTATTTTATTGCATATAACCTACTGTATATCCATCCTATTGGTGTCTTTCAAGCACCAGGAATGCTGCCAGTCTTTACATTTTCGATTTGAGATGTGGATGTCCAAAAATGCTATAAAATTGAGGATGTTTTACATCAACGCAAGGGCTTTGAAAAGAATTCCACTTTAGGAAAGTCAGTTGAATTGGTTCAGCCATCTCAGAAACAAACGGCTATGGGAAAAGTCATATACTCACTTCAGTAAAAATTATACCTGTTTCTGAAGTTTAAATTGATTTTGGCAAAGATTTGGGTGAAAACTGCTTTATCTTTTTAATGGTGCTTGAGTTAAGTTTATTAAAAACAAGAGAACAGCATGTTTGATTTTAATACATTTTAAAATAAAGATTTCAATCTAAAACAAGGTTTCACCTGTGAATAAAAGAAAAGGAATTAATAATAATAAGAAGAATATACTGAGTTTGAATTGTACTGAAGCTACTGTAAACTGGGAGTTCTGATCAATCTTTGTAGATGTGGAAACAGGAAAAACATCTTTCCAAGGAATGCCCTCTTTTTAGGGGCAAGAAGTGTCACTCTTCATTTTTATCCTTGAAAATGCTGATTCATGGTGCATTGGCTACCCAAATAAATAAGATATCGGTGTTGAAAACTGTTCCCTAAATCACATGAGATGCATCCGTTGGAGTCCACAGTATTGGAACAGAGAAGGCAGAAGAAGATACTTGGGGCCATTTTCAGGTGGTCTGAATCTGCCTTTCTGCCTCTGCTTTGTAAAGAGATTTGGACTCTCCTAATGGCAAATTCAGAGACCCTCAGAAAAATCAGAGAACAAATGAAGAATAGACATAGAGAGCAGACTGGAATTTAGGCTGTGTGATAAGGACTTCTGACCTGGAAGAATTAACAGACTTTTAAATCCGTGCATCTTAAAGCCGCACATTTTTATGATTTGGAAATGTTCTGAATTATCTTACTAATGATGATCCTTTTGAAACCATAGAGCCTTAGGGTCAGACACAGGAGGATCTACCCGAAACCCTGCTGCTCACTGTGGTGTTGTAGGTTTAAAGCCAACATATGGACTGATCTCTCGCCATGGTCTCATTCCTCTAGTGAACTCCATGGATGTGCCAGGAATCCTAACCAGATGTGTGGATGATGCAGCAGTTTTGTTAGGTACTGCTATGTCATACATCATTGTTTACAACATTTCCTCAGAACAAACAATTCTGATGAACTAATGTCCGTTCTCCTGGTCTTTGCATGTTGTGTCATGTTTCAGGCTCACTTGCTGGGCATGATCCTAAGGACTCTACCACAATTCAGGATGACTTTAAGCCATTTGAACTACCTAATTTGACTGATGTCAGCAAGCTTTCAATAGGAATTCCAAAGGTAACATTTAAATCCGCTCAACAGTTACGGACAGGAAGAACAAATAAAAGATACATGCCAAAAAATACTTGTGTCTTGCCCAGTCTCCCGTGATTTGAAACAGTGAAGATTAGCTCCTGGAAAAGAACAGTATGTGTGTGCTTTGTTGCCTGTCCAGGCAATTTGAAGTAAGCATACACTAATGCATCATCTAAGATGTGTTGTCATCATGGTGGGAAGCACTGTCAGGAGGAGCTTCAGGAGAAAGGGGGGACTTCAGTTCTTTCTCTCTGTTGCTCTTTCATTAGTCCACTCTGTAACCTCAAACAAGTTGATCTTGCTGCCTTCCCACGCAGTGAGGTTGGTACTGCTTTGTGCAGAGCTTTGAGGTACTTGCCTAAATGGCACTGTTAATATAGAGCAGAATTTTAAAGGCAGTCGAATGGCACAAGGAGCTGTGATTTGCAGAGTGCTAGTAAGAACTAAAAGACATCTCTAATTTGGCATCTGATGTATGCAATTCAATCATGTTTGTAACTATCAGAGTACTTGAAATTTAGGAACAAAGTTTGGAGCTTCAGCCTATTTTTAATTTAATAGAGGCTCTGCCTTCAAAGAGACATTGTGAATAACATTTATTAATTGGATCCTCAGTATTGGAACCTAAGCGAGAACAGGCATACCAAAAGTTTTAATTTGGTAAGCAGAGATATCCACTGACCAATCATTCACTGTCTGTGAGTTGGAAAAATTACATGCCTAGAAAACTGGTCAGTTGCATACTGTTTATATCTTGATAAATCTAAAATTGTGATATTGGTTAATCTTTCCTGTCCTTTGGACAGTTTTTTCTACTGCTACAGGTTATTCTAAAGAGGTACATGCATACATTAAACATGGGTCATAGCTGCTCAGAAATCAGACAGTATTTATGACCCTGATATTAGAACTAAAGCAAGTATCTTCAAAAACAGGGAATGTTAATGGAATATCTATAATTTGAAATAGGCTGTGAAATAGGAAGGTACCTAATCTAAGTCTTCTCCCAACCCCTTGATGGTAGTTCTTATTTGGTGGGTGGTTTTATTTGTTTCACCAAGGTGTGCCAGTTGCCATTTCTTTTTATCTTCCTGCTTGCAGCAGCCTTAGTGTTAGGATTTAGACCTGCAGCATTTCTACCTGTGACTGCAGAGCAGTGCAGTACAGTCCTGATAGATAAATAAGGGGGTAACTGGACAATTACTCCTTCAGAAGAAACTGCTGAAATTCCATGATCTGTGATATGTATGTTGATCCTACTGAGATGAACATAATGCTTAGAAGAAGACTGAATCCTGTTTCTTTAATACTCCTTGATTGTGTAGGGTTTAGTAGATGCAAAAATCTGTAATAAGTGCTTTAAATCATACAGTGGTGAAATAATGGTTTCAGTGTATTTTTAGCAAGGAGTATTTGCTTTTTTGGTTGCTGTTAGATGTAAACCAGTGTGTGAAATAACTCCTCGTTTTTCCTCTAAGGAATACCATGCACCAGGGCTGTCTAGTGAAATTCTGACCCTCTGGTCGAAGGCGGCAGACCTGTTTCGGAATGCAGGTGCTAAAGTGGTTGAAGTGAGCCTACCACACACTCGTTACTCAATTGTCTGCTATCATGTGCTGTGCACAGCAGAAGTGGCATCAAATATGGCCAGGTTTGATGGACTGGAATATGGTAAGGCCTTTGAAAAACTTTTTTCTCACAGAATGGAAACATTACTGGATGCCATGTAAAAGTGTTAGTTTTTGTAGATTTTCTTTTCATAGTTGGATGCTTGGTGTTAATGCTTGGTAAAAAACCTTGTGCAGATAAAAATGTGTAAATAAATACATTATATATTTCACTACTAGGATAATATATTTTACTACTAGGCATATCGGTGTCTGAGCTCAAAATCTAGTTTATTATTTCCATAATAAAGCAGGAATATGTTTTCTTGTTTTTCCAGAATAGTAGCATGTCAGACTGCACCAAACAGTGACCTATTGTACCACTATGACGTTATTAAATCTTAAGGATTACAAGAAGTATTCATACCCAAAATGCCTTTTCAGGACATCGTTCTGACATGAAGGATTCCACTGAAAGTATGTATGCTGCAACACGGCGAGAAGGCTTCAATGATGTCGTAAGAGGAAGGATTCTATCAGGAAACTACTTCTTGTTGAAACAGTAAGCAGAACATCTTGAAATTCAGCTTTTCCAGGTTAACGAATTTTTTGAGCAAAGGATGATTAATTGTTCATCATGACACAAAAAAGAAATTGCCCTTGCACTAGTTTGTACTTTTATTATTGTTTAGCTCTGTAATACCTAGTGAACTGTTAATAATGAACGAAAATCTTTTCCCTGAGTCTTAGCAGTGAGCCTCCTAAATTAAATAAGTAAAACAACTTAGTGATTTTTTTTTCCCCCGAACAGAGCATTATTAGCATCCATTAGTTAAATTAGGCAGAAATCTACCCTATGGTATGACACTGAAATCATACTGAAGTCATTACTGTCCTAGTGTTAGAAATTCTGTAGCTGTTAATCTCATTAGAACTGCACAGAAAAACTGCTGGTACATTGTAGAGAGGTCCTCTAGACAGCAATTAAATTAACTGCAGCTCTCTGCCTCAGTGTACAGGGAAAGTGAAGCATTGGCAGAAGTACTGAACTGAAGTTCTTACAGAAGTCAGGGTTTTATCCAGCTCACGTAGAAACCTGGTGCATGGATCAATTTTACATTTTTAGTTTTCGATCCTTATCCAGCCATCCTAATTTATGTTAGTAAAAGTGCTGGTTTTCTCTGTCTGAATATGTTCAGATACTAACAAAAATATTAAGCGTGTAATCAGCCTCTGTAGTGCACTTGCTTTGAAAGAGCTCTGTCAGCAAGAGTATTCATCAGATGTGACTTCTAATTGCTCTCAGAGACAGGAATGTTGTCAGTCAGTCTGTAACAACCAGCTTTAATGGAATGCCGATATTCCTGCCAAGTGTGCTCCCTCTGCTTACAACTGTCCAGATCAGCTTTCCTAAGGCTGCTTTAAAATTCACGTAGCTAACTCTCCTGTGAAGGAATACACAATTAGCTTCTACCGAGATGGAACAGGAGAGCCTTGTTCCTGTTCCACAGCAAATTACTCTTGAAGAACAGAGTGCAGGGTTCAGAAAGCATTCTTAGAAAAAGTAGTAGAGAAAACCAGGCTGTGTCTCCTGCAAATTTTGCCTTTCACAGCTTTTTTTTGTTTTTTTTCCTAAGTTTTGAAATGACTAGGTGATTGTTCAGGAAGTTCTGTTTAGCACCTTTAGAGACGACATGGACAAGGGGATCAAGTCTTCCCTCAGCAAGTTTGCAGGCAACTCCAATTTGAGTGGTAGTGTTGATCTGCAGGAGGGCAGGAAGGTTCTGCAGAGGGAATCAGGACAGGCTGGGCTGAGGCAGATTGTATGAGGTTCTACAGGGCTGGGTCCTGCCCTTGGGTCACAACAGCCCCAGGCTGCCACGGGCTGGGGCAGAGTGGCTGGAAAGCTGCCCAGGGGAAAAGGACCTGAGGATGCTGGTCAGAGAACTTGAGCCAGCTGTGCTCAGGTGGCCAAGAAGGCAAATCTTGGAATATTGGCCTGTACCAGCAACAGCGTGGCCAGGAGCATCAGGGCAGGGATTGTCCCCCTGTGCCCAGGGATTGTCCCCCTGTGCCCGCACTGGTGAGGCCACACCTCGAGTGCTGTGTCCAGCGTAGTGCTCACAAGAAGAAGGACATGGAGGTGCCAGAGTGTGTCCAGAGAAGGACAGCAGAGCTGGTGAGGGGTCTGGAGCACACGTCTTAAGAGGAATAGCTGAGGGAGATGGGGATGTTTAGCCTGGAGAAAAGGAGAGACCTTATCACTCTCANAGCAAATTACTCTTGAAGAACAGAGTGCAGGGTTCAGAAAGCATTCTTAGAAAAAGTAGTAGAGAAAACCAGGCTGTGTCTCCTGCAAATTTTGCCTTTCACAGCTTTTTTTTGTTTTTTTTCCTAAGTTTTGAAATGACTAGGTGATTGTTCAGGAAGTTCTGTTTAGCACCTTTAGAGACGACATGGACAAGGGGATCAAGTCTTCCCTCAGCAAGTTTGCAGGCAACTCCAATTTGAGTGGTAGTGTTGATCTGCAGGAGGGCAGGAAGGTTCTGCAGAGGGAATCAGGACAGGCTGGGCTGAGGCAGATTGTATGAGGTTCTACAGGGCTGGGTCCTGCCCTTGGGTCACAACAGCCCCAGGCTGCCACGGGCTGGGGCAGAGTGGCTGGAAAGCTGCCCAGGGGAAAAGGACCTGAGGATGCTGGTCAGAGAACTTGTGCCAGCTGTGCTCAGGTGGCCAAGAAGGCAAATCTTGGAATATTGGCCTGTACCAGCAACAGCGTGGCCAGGAGCATCAGGGCAGGGATTGTCCCCCTGTGCCCAGGGATTGTCCCCCTGTGCCCGCACTGGTGAGGCCACACCTCGAGTGCTGTGTCCAGCGTAGTGCTCACAAGAAGAAGGACATGGAGGTGCCAGAGTGTGTCCAGAGAAGGACAGCAGAGCTGGTGAGGGGTCTGGAGCACACGTCTTAAGAGGAATAGCTGAGGGAGATGGGGATGTTTAGCCTGGAGAAAAGGAGAGACCTTATCACTCTCACTACAACTGCCTGAAAAGAGGTTGTGCCGAGGTGGGAGCCAATGTCTTCTCCCAGGTAACATGTGATAGGAGAAGAGGGAACAACTTTATATTGCGCCCTGTGAGGTTACACTGGATATCAGGAAAAATGTCTCAGCTTTATAGGGGTTGTCAAGTGTAGGAACAGGCTGTCATGGGAAGTGGTGAAATCCCTATCCCTGGAGATATTTAAAAGACATGTAGATGGGGCACTTAGGGACTTTCTGAAGTTAACAGCTAGGTTGATTTCTGAAGTGATTGTAGAACAAGGTCTAATTCCCTTTATATAATTTAGTAACTTGAATCAGCTGTTTATTGATTAGAACCATTTTTACTGCTGTTTCTTGGAATCTTAAGTCTTTAGATTACTCTAACAAAGTGGGTTTTAGGCAGTTGCAGTTCTGCATATGAAGTTAAAAGGAGTGGTAGACATGAAGTTGACTAATGTGTTTCTGCTTCAGAATTGTGTAAAGACACAAATCCTTAAGACCACATGCATGTTTACAGGGGGGGAAAAAAAGGGTAAAGATCTCTCTGTATGTGGTTGTAGTACACTTCGCTGTAGAATACTGTAGTTTTAGATCTATTTAGAGTTCTCCACAGATGATGGGACTTCTTCATATGCTTCAAGTATCTTGCTGGATTGAATCCTAAATAGTTAATTCCCTATTTTTCCAGACCTGTGTAATTCTGTATTTTCTAGACTTTGGTGTGCTGCCCCACAGTGAAATTGGGTTAGATACCAGCTTTTCACCCAGAGGGTGGCTGAGCACTGGAACAGACTGCCCAGGAAGGTGTCACAGCACCCAGCCAGTGTCAGTTGTGCTCTCAGGCACGCTTGGTCTTGGGGTGTCCTGTACAGGGCCAGGAGTTGGACTCCATTATCTTGATGGGTCCTTTCCAACTCAGCATTTTATGTGGTTCTGTGAAATTCGATACACAGTTTAGTTTCCAAATGGTCATAAAAGTGCTGTATTGGTTTTTAATTAATTATTGTGAAGTAGGGGTTTGTTTTCTCTTCACCTTTCTTCGGCAGCATGCTCTCATCTCTTCCTTCTCTGACAGCTCCTCTGCTATGAGAGCACAAGCACATATGTGGTGACTCAGCTTCCAAGTGTGAGTCAAAATTTTATCCTAAAGGATTACTGGGCTTGTTTTTTCCACAGTAACTAAGAAATAAAGTTCTGTATTTTGAGAATTAATGTGTCAGGCCTTTATGTCCCTATTCCTTCCTAGGAACTATGAGAAGTATTTTGTCAAGGCACAGAAAGTGAGACGTCTCATTGCCAATGACTTTGTGAAGGTTTTCAGGAGCGGTGTTGATATTTTGCTCACTCCCACCACTCTGAGTGATGCAGCACTGTACACAGAATTCATCCAAGAAGACAACAGGACCCGCAGCGCTCAAGATGATGTCCTGACACAGGCTGCAAACATGGCTGGTGAGTAGAGACAGGAACTCAACTATGTTTTCTCCTGACTAGTCTTTTTAAATGTCCAGTCCCTTTAGGTATTTAACCTCCTCTTTAGAATCAAGATATTTCACCCCCATGTTTTAAGTCTTACAGTGGCAACTGGGTCTAAGGACAGTTTACTAAATGCTTGAAAATGTAAGACTAAATTTTAAAGTAGGGCACCTTGGAGCTGAGGGTGGGCAGCAGGTAAGATGAATCTGTTCCAGAGGCAGAAATCTCTTTCTGAGGAGAGCTGGTTATCTTTTCAGAGGATGCTGACCTTTTAAATATCTCTAATTAATTTCTTGTAGTCATCTAACATTCAGTTCATTAAATAAAACTACTTTAGCTAATCTTTTTTCTCTCAACATAATTTTTTTTTCTGATTCTCTTAAAATTGATACAAAAATTATTCTAAGGTTTAATAGTAAATCTTTGCATGTGTATTTTTTTTTTCTTTCAGGACTGCCAGCCATAAATGTTCCTACAGCTCTTTCAGAGAGAGGCTTGCCAGTTGGGCTTCAGTTCATTGGACGTTCCTTCCAGGAGAAGCAGCTTCTCACTGTAGCCAAATGGTTTGAAAAACAAGTGCAATTCCCAGTGATTCAACTAGAAGAAGTAAAGAGGCACGACAGTGGTGTCTTTCAGCATCAGAAATCTGCTTCTTTTTCATAGTCTGGGACTTGCTAGTCAGCTAGAGCAAGAAAGCTGTGGGGATGGTCAAGAAATTAATTTCTGCAGTTAATTGTCTTTTGCAGAAGTAATAATCTGGTTTAAGAAGATGTTATGCAGCAATCCACAGTGGAATCACGACAGCTTGTTACAGGGTAAATAAAGCAAAGTGAATCATTAAGTAAACATTACCATGTTATTAAGAGCCATTTCTCACTGATACTAAAAACACCAAGTTGAAATTGTGTATGTTATGCCTGTGAAGCTGATTTTTTTAATCCCCAGAGGGTGTGTAAGGTATCTGACCAATTAAAGAACCAACCTGAACTTTTGTGTCAAAACTTCATGATTGCCAAAAGGCTCAGTTTCCTTTTGGAGTGTAGACTTCTGTAATGACAACAACCAGACAAGCTGTGTTGGAACAAAAGGTATCAAGAATCTGTTCACCAAGAGTTAAATACAAAAAGAAACATAGAACCATGGAATCCTTTAGATTAGAAAATACTTTTAAGATCATCAAGTCCAACCCAGCACTTTGATGGTCACCACTCAGTCATATACCTAATGCCACATGCCACATCTACACATTTGTTATGTGATGCTTATTAAGGTCATTGTGAGAAAGCTAAATCACACCTGCATTTAGATCCCTGTTTTATCAAAATTCAAGATGTGGAAATAGTTCATTTTAAAACCCAAAAAATATCCCTACTTCTAGCTAACTTGTACAGGAGGTGAAAATAACCTCTGGGTTTACAAATCATGCAGATTACTCTTTGTTATATCTGTATAAGAATGATGAATTCCAGATACCGTCTCAGAAAAGATGTGTAATAGTAATATTTGAGTAGTTGTTTGGGGTTTTTTTTGTCACTGTTCTTTATAATCAACACTTAAATACAAAGAAAGAGATCTTACTCTCTGACTCCCCGTGGGAATAATGCCATCTATTCCTTCACAGACAGTCATTCAACACAATAGAAATTCAAACTGAATTCCCAAACCATCATCTTGTAGACTGGAAGACTTACTGAACAACTATTAACCAGTTTCAAACGTTGCCTTTTCCATTTCTTGGTAGTTAAAAACATGAAGGATCAAGTCTGTAGATATTTTGCATCAGATTCACTTTCAGTCATAGTCTACAGCATGCAAAGATGTAAAAGATAAAGAGGCAGAAAAATGACTGAGGTAGAATCTCCTATGGAAACAAAGAATCTTCCTGAATTATGTCTTGTCCTATACTATGGGTGACTGTACTGTCACCCATGTAAAAAAGAAAAACCTTATTTCTAAAAATTGCAGATGAATTAATGAATTTTCCATATGCCAAAGTGAGCTTTTTAAACACCTTTCCCACACAATTAACAACTAAAAACCTCACATTAAAAAACCTAAACTATATTTTTAAATGCCAGAAATCAAGGTACAGCCTATTTGCAGCCCCACTCTACCTAATTTTTTCCATAGAACAGTCTTTGGGGAGCTTGCTTTTTTCTATTAGTGGGTGATGATGACTTGAGAATCCTAATAAAATGTTTTCACTAATGTCTTGTTCATTAATTTAGGTGTGCTGTAATCATGCAGGTGTGTCTTACAGCAGCTTGCTGGCCAGAGCTCTTGGTGAGATTATGCATGCTGCTGTACCTGGATATATACTTAAAATAGCTGCTCTTTGATGTGCACATCCCAAACCCAGACCTACCACTTGCTGTTTCTGAAAGTAAAGGTCAGGCTCTTTGGCCCAGAGTTTGAGATAAAATCCTGGCTGTGCAGAGCATTCCTGGAGAGACATGAAGCACCTTGGAGTGCTGCAGAAGAGAACAAGCTGAGGACTGTACTTTCCCTTGGAAATTAAGTCTGGACTGACTTCTGACCTACCGGAAGATCACTGCTTATGCTTGGCAATCTTTAACTTAAAACTTCCTCTGATATAAAGACATACCTGATGGGGAAACTGGATCAAGGCCTGGATCCCCCTACTCCATGTTTCCCCAGCAGTTAGGGGATGGGTAAGTGGAAGGTCCCTGTATCTGCACTACCTTTCTTTGAAGTGGGAACTCCAATTCCAGTCTGCAGAACCCTCGAAAGGACCATTGAGAAGATCACAGCGATGACCTGTTCTGACACAGGTCCTTCAGAGTTTCTGCTGCTGGCAGATTTCTGAGCATAGAACGACTGTGTGGGGAAATACACGGTGGGTGGGAGGTACCAGTCAACCATCCAGATTCCCAGTCTGCCTGGCATTTATATAACTATATGTTAGCAGTTGAATGAACAACTGTAGAGGCTTAAAAAACAACCCCCTGGGTAGATGCTTAAAGTTCTGGGCTGTCAGATTCACAGCAGCTCCAACAAGGTTTCTGTCCTCCTCCCACTCCTAACTGATTTGCATTTTTGGGACCATATGCCTATATGCTCTTTCTGCCCTCCTCTCTCTAAAGCTGGAATTTCATCAAGCCAGAGGTAAGAACTTGGGAACCAGCTTGGTCAAGCTGCTGGAGGATGCAAGCAGGAGTTCCTTACACTGCAGGAGACGAGCTGAGAGACTTCTGCTGTCTTCATACTAGAAAACCTGGTGGTTGACTCAAGCCTCCAGCAGTTCCCGAAGGAGTTCAACATCCCAGCCTACCTACAGGTATTGTGACTGTGAGCAGAGCAGAGCTGCTCCCAGTGCCAAGTCACGGCTCCAGAGTTATGAACAGAAAAATTGTTACGCCTGATAATTAGCCTCTCAAAACCCCTTTTTACAGAAGAACAGGAATTCCAAGGAGCAGGAAAGCCTGGAGGTAAAGAATAAAAGAAAAAAAAAGGAAAAACCCAAAACCCTGCCTATGCAAACATTTTGTACAGCTTTCTTGAAAAACAATTCACTGAAATAATAAAGTTGGAAGTTTCGCGGCATTGCAGCACGGTCACAGTGGGAGGTAGGTGTAACCTTAGCACACATTGAGCCCAGATAATTCCAGTGTTTCCTGAAAGAAACAAAAGCTAGAGCTTTAGCAAATAAGCACTCTGGGTTTTGGTGCAAACTGTTTTTTCTTCGGGTAACGAGAACCTGTAAGGACTTTGTATAGCGGAAAAGCTTCTTTCGAGATTGTTAAGAGCTTTTGCTTAAGATGTTTTTAAATACAATTGCCATCTGATATTGCACTTTATGCAGTTTCCACATAGGAGTTTTTCCCTCACCCTCTTTAAGAGCACTCATAAAAAAAAAAGAAATTCAAAGCAAAATTTAACCTGAGTGTTGCTCCTTCTCTTTTCCTGCATTTCTAGTTTCCAGGTATCATGCACTTAATAGTAACTACGAATTCACTATAACTTCCAAAGTGCTACTCATTTCTCCACGAGTTTTATGATTCACCCAGGATCTGTGGAAAGATGCAAAGAGGGAATGAGAAAGCTGCAAAGAGGTTTTGTAGCCTACCTGGGGAATCCCACAGGTCTCTCCCTCAGCTCTGCCCTCCAGAATACTGAGGGCAGTACCACTGGACTCGCATACAGATGGGCAGCTGAAAAGGGGGAAAGAGGTGTGCACAGCATGCCTAAAAATCTCAGCCAGAGTTACATGGCAGCCCAGTACTTCATGTTAAATTGATGCCCAGAACGCCACCAGAGAGAGCACAGAAATAAGCAGAAAAGCCAGCAAAAGGAGCAAAATAAGGTTTATCTAAGTTTGTTATTTTCCCATCTGTCTCTCAAATAAAAAAGAAGGTATCCAGTTACAGGAATGTTAGAGAGGGGCAACAAATGAAAAACACAATCTTCTTAATTATCTCACCACACCTTCAATTGACTAATGTCCAGATGCAATTAAGCGATCCCAAGCTAACCTTACTTTGTAAGCAGAAGAAAGGGGTTTTTCCCACCCAGCACAGGCATCCTCATGTACCTGCTGTTGAACAGCAGTAAAAGGTGTCAGCTCAGGGGTTCAGGTCACTAAGGGAAAGCAGCAGGAACGCAGCCAGGGCACTTTTCCGTGTCCTGTGCCATTTTACAGCCCGGGCTATGGTCCGACACCCACACAGGAAGGGTGAAAGGGCTGTAGAGAGTCACAAGCCAAGTCTGCAGAACAATATGTGATGAAATGGACTTCAAAGAGCTGGAAATTTAATCTTTTTCAGCTGAAGAGAGTGTTCTCTCTCTGTGAGAGCCAGTTGTGAAAGGATTTGTGTGCCGTGCCTTGCTGCACTGATAGTGACACACTGTGTATAGGGTACTTGTCACGTGTGCTAGTTCAGACATCTGAGGCGTAACGGGGACTCCTCAGCTGGAGACCCCTTTCAGGATCCCCAGGTGCATTATGGTGGAGAGGAAAGGGCAGAGGACAGACTGTCTGAAAGGCTGCTGCAGGAGGGTGTGAGATAGGGGAGCAGGAGCAGAAGCAGTAGGTGGTCAATACTGGCTGGCAGCAACTGGGCACCTGCCTGCGCTGTACTGTGACCTGGGAAAACTGCTGGGTTGCAGCTGCTGTCTACCAGCACCAGTCCCAAAGGGAAGACAAGCTCCTGCACTGCAGTGTATGGAGGAAAAGGAGCAGGCACTTCATTGTGCCACCCAGGAGGGGACGTTTCAGCTTGGGAAGTGATGCTGAGAAGCACAGAAACATTGTCTAGGCAAGCTGAGAAATGTCAGGAGGTAGAAAGCATACAAAAGAGGAAAAGGAGTTAAGTGTCATAAAAGCTGATAACTCATTCAAGTAGCCTGACTTGGGAGAAGAAGATTGAAGAGATAGAAGGCATGGGAATGAGGAAGCACACAATCTCAGAATATTCTGAGTTAGAAAGGACCCACAAAGCTCATCAGAAGTATTCTGGTGCAGGAGGGGACCTGAGTTCATGTCCTAAGTTGAAATCTTCAAAGGTGGATAACTTCTATAAATTGTACCTCTCTGAACAGAGAGGAAGCCTGATTTTGTCCAAGACCAGAGTATTTATGACTTGCATTCACCAGCTTTTAGTGCCAAGATAAATTCTACTCAGGCACATATAATATCTGACACAGACACACAAAATGCAAAGATCAAAACATGTTATTAACAATTTCCCACTTCAGGAAGCCTAGAAACACACATAGATAACTATTTCATACACTCATCTCCATTATTAAAATCTAACAAGCATTTTTTTGTTTCTTTCTCTTATTAATATTCAAGAACCTTTTGTTTAGAAACTTAAATCACAGCCAAGCTACACACATCTATTTAATCAAGGCAATATTGGCTTTTTTTTTGTTTAAATATGCCTTCTCACTTGAAGTATTTGATTAAATCTTGTATTTATAGAGTATTGTAAAGGCAATTCCAGGTGCAGGTTTATGAGCACAACAGCATTAATATTTCCCTGACAATATTTCCTGAAAAAAATCCAGAACACTCTGGAATCATACTTGTCCTTTACTCAGCCACATTACACCATACTATAGCTTAGAGCCAATTTATTATTAACCAATGCACTCAGGGCTTGCTCTGCCTCTGTTGCTTTCAGTGGATAACCATTTCCCGTATGAGCTGGGAGCTCATTATTAAGCCTCTAGGTTCATGACCTTTCACTCCTCATCACTGCTATTAGGATTATCGGAGTTTTCCAGTTTTTCCTGTAAGAGTCCAACTCTCCATTGTTTTGAAAGTAATTCCCAGCTTCATATCATCAGAAACAAAGAATGTGCCCTTCAAATAACTTTCCTTATCGCCATAACTTTCCCCTCATTGCAATCATTTTCCAAGCCACTGCTGCCAATGGACTTGGAGGACAATAAAATCCAGTTTCTCCTGTGTGGCCTCTGCAAGTCTCACCTGTGATGAATCATGTAGATGCAATCACCTATTGACAAAGCTAGATACAGACTGAGGAGCTGCAGCCTTTCTTAACAAAAACTAGGGGCTACAGCCCTCACTCTATTCCACCACTGGCTTGCTTTGAAGGCTACAATCACATAGAGTCCCGTTGCAATAAACACTGCGTGCATGGGTATCAAGAAAAGAACTTGCCCCTGAAAAGAGCTTGCATCTATTATGCATCTATCCAAAACCCCCATAAAACCCCCAACAAAAAAGCCACCCCAGGATAATGGGCCATTGTATCCACAGCACTGGAAACATAAGAGCCTGAATGATCTACTCTCAATTGTGGACAATGGAAACACGCTGAATCACTAAAACCAAACCTTCAATAGGCAAAATGCAGCCTTGTCACTAAGACAAACTGCTAATAGCAACAATGAGGCTTGGAACAGCTTGTATGGAGCCAAAGTTGCTCTCATACTTCAGCTGAAGTTCATCCAAAGTTGAATGGGGAGGTCTCCAGATGGTCACTGCAACTGGGGCTAGAAGGAGGGACCATTAAGCTACTTTCTTGTTAATACACAAAGTGTATAATTTTGTTTAGTGGTGAAAATTAATACTTACCTGCAGAGGAGTAGGCAGGATAAGCCATTAAGGAAAATGGCATCACTTACAGAGGGAAGATGGTACTTCTTTAAAAGAATATTGTAGTCATATAACTTTGGCAGGGGAAAAGCACAATTGAGTCACAAAGTTTGTGCTGTGCTTTTTTTCATGCAGCATGTAAAACTGTGTAATTTCTTTTTTAGAAGTAAATATCTAACTTCACAGTATTTAAACAGACAAGCAACAAAATCCTCAATGACCAATAGCCCCAATCAGAAATAGGACAGACAGAATGATGTCCACAATGGACAGAGGGATGTCCACATTGTTGAACTGAGCTGTAAGCTGCACTTCATCCCAGGTCTTCTATTTAGGGTTGTATTTGTGTCTGTTGTGTTGCTTCACAACCACACTGATAATGTGGACTTTGCCAATACAGGTGGGCTCAGGGAGAGCACAAAACACTTCAAAAGGCCCTTCAGAAAGAAGCATAATCTCTGAGTCAATCTGCCCATTCCCACAGATACCAGCTTGCCTGCTTGACAACAAGTGAAGGTGGAAAGGTGCTGGACTCCACCTGCTTGGTTATACAAGTCAGAGAACATATTTAGGAGGAAAAGCTGTCCCTGAGAGGACTGCCCAGTGCACCAGGGCAAAGGCTGTTTTTGGGGATATTTGAGGGCAGACCTGATGCATCTCCAGAAGTGTTGGTTTCCAAGGACTCAGGGAGAAATTTGTGTTTCTTCATTTCCCATTCCATTCTTGAATCTAAAATCGATCACAAGGTTGTCAGAGCACCATAGCAGCACACACATGGAGAGTGTGAGGAACTTTTAAAAGCCCCAAGGGCTGTGCAAAACACTGACTGTGCAATCAGAGAGATAACATATCCCGAGGCCTGCCATGGAGAACATGCCTAAACATTAACGGGGTGGAACAAAAACCCAGGTCTGCTCATGCCTCTTTGATTTGGGACTTAAAAGCATTCATCTGACAGAATCGTTTACAAAGCCAAAAAACCATTCACTCTGTTTTGTAGCCAACACTGCTGTGCAGGACCATCTCACCTGAGGGCAGCCCAGCAGGACCACAGCACATCCTGGCAAGAGAGACTTCCTCACAGAACAAGCAAAGAGGCTGTCCTGATCTTCAGCCAAAGGGAGAGGAGATTACACCTCTAGTATCTCTCTTGGAAAAAACAAATTGGAAATTGGTGAAACACACTACTCTTAAATTAAACTACTCCTGTTTTTGTCCCCAGGATATATACTAAGACGTTGCAGGTACCAAGTGTATTTCTCCCACACAGCATGTTTTTCTCTAAAATCAAATTCCCCTTTTCGAGTACATGCCATGGGAGGGAAGAATGGTGGTGAAGAATTTGTAGCATGTCTTAAAAGATAAGGGTAGACAAATGGAATACCAAAGGAGGAAATAGTTTCTGCAAGCAAGCCAGCAAAACATTTGAATACATTTGCTCTTGAAGCACAGTTACCTTTACAAAGTGATGAAGCGGAGATGTTGCTCCAATTCCATTGCCTGAGCAAGAGTGAATTGGAGGACTGAAAGATTAGGACTAGATCTAACGTACTTTGAATCTGGTGAAAAACAGTCTTCAGATGAACTCATACTGACCCAGCAACAGAACTGAAAATAAAGAAAATAATGATTTCCTTTTCTTCTTTAAATGTGAGACCCTAATACAACTTATGGCATAGAGGAACCTTTTGTTTTTCTTTGCTTTTCTCTGTGCAACCTTAGCACTTTCCATGTAGAGCATTTCTGACTTCTGCTCTTCATTGCCACTTCATTTGTTCCATTCAAACCCAAGATCTCCCAAACAATTTGGCCAACAAATACGACCTGAGATGGTGGGGAAAATCTTTCAGAACTCATTCTCCTTGGTGTAAATGGACTGATCATGCTGTTATCAAGAAGAGACATCAGTAAATGTAGTAATGGGTACTCTTCCCTATAGACTTGTCCTAGATTTCCTTCTTCTGGTATTCTTTGCTCTGAAAGCACAGACACTTCATAAACCACTGACTCTGGCTCTCATGAGCAAACTCACTAAACAAATAACACATTTTCATGCAGTCTAGTATTACCAGAGTGAGTGTGCTACTGAATTAACACCTTAAAGCCATTTTAGAGCATTCTTCAATCTTATTAAATACATGATAATTTAGCTCATCTCAAACTCCAGTTCTAACAGCCAGAAATTGCAGCCATTGCCTTAAGTATCAGCACAATGTATGGGTGGGGAACAAGAGGACTAAGTACCACTTAATTATTCTATTGATCTATTCAATTTTTAAAGTCTTTTTTTCTAGGACCCGCTGCAAGCACTAACCTTTTTCTATAATTACCACTGAAGAACATTGGCAAGAAACAGTTCTGAAAAATTATGAACTCTCCAAAGACAAAACCTGAAAATTAGTTTCATTATTCTTTAATAACCCTCACAGATATCTAACTGTTTCTACATGGCTAACATTGTCAAGTCCTGACCCATATGTCACTTTTGAAACATCTGTTTTTCTTTTTTCAATATATTAGTCTTTACTGATAGATGGGAAGGTTTGGCTTTCTCTGCTTAACTGAGGAAGACCAGCTGTACAGGGACACTGAAGGCATAATTTTCCAACTGATCCTTTTCAGAAGTGACTTAGCGCTCTACTCATGTCACTATTTCAGAAAGCTTGGTCAGACCTCAGAGTGGAGGTTGCCTTTCAGGAGTTTGATGAAATATTACAAAGAAAAGGCCACCACTCAGAGATTGCACTTGAAGTAATTAATATTTATTACTATCCTGCTGGAGGAGACTTTACATATGTTAGTGTGTTATACCGCTTTTGTACCACTCCCTATTTCTATACAAGTGTCAAATACAATCCAAGAAAAAAATAATACTGTAAAACTCTAAATATACAGTGGCAACATTGTCATATATATCAGCTACCTCTTATAACAACATTACAAACCTCTAAAGTTTGATAGGAAAATGCTTTCCATCAATCTGTTGACAGTCATTTTATTGTTTCTAAATCGTTATTAGTCCAGTCCCCCTGCCGTGGTTTCTGGTATTTTTCCTGTGACTAAGATCCAACAGACTCATGGCTGGGAGTGCCCACTGAAATCCCAACAGCCTTGAGATGTAGCTTCCTCCCCTCCTTCCTCAGGGCTTCCCTGGTGGCCATATCAACACTCACCCCAACAGCCTCTCAGCCCCAACATTTCCTGGAGGGAAGTTACGCATTTTCAAATGTTTAACTGCAGTTTTAGCACCCTTCTAATTTATTACCAGAGGGGAAGATATGTAGTCTTACGAAATAGCGATGATGTCCCCGTTTTGTAGCTATAAATATCTCTAAGTCCTTTCTCTGCTGTTAGTGACAAAGATTTTGCTTTGCCAACAGCACTAGGAGGTGACCAGAAGCACAGCTGGGCTGAGAAGGGAAGGTGGATTTTTACCCTTGAAATAAAATAATTTTATTTTTTTAAATGTTAAAAAAACTTTTAAAAACTTTATCTCTTAGCCTAGGGCAAAAGTATTTAATATCTTACTTTACTCCATGTAATTAGTATCTTATCCTATGGAAAGAGGATGTATGTATCAGCTTTTCCAGCTAGGCATTTATGTCCTGTATTTATTACTCTCAGCTTCTCAATTCTTGTTTTATATTCACAGAGAGAAGAGTTATTGTTTTAACAGTTCCCTTTCAGCCAGGATCCTGTTGTTTTTCTTGAAATGACTGTAGCCTTTTTTTTTTTCCCCCCTCCCAGTTATGGCTTATTAGGCAACCTGGAAAATATTTCTGGACATTTTACAGTTACAATTTGCACCTTTTTCCCCAAATTACTTAATTCAGAATTGTTTTCCACTTTGTGAAATTGTATTAGATAAAACTACTAATTTACATTTTGTTTTCCTTGAAAAAAAATCAGGTTATGAGCATTTTTATTTCTTGTACCACTAATTTTTACTACTGTGCTTCCTCTCCTCTGCTGAGGCAAAATCTGGAGTTTTCTTGATATCTGGAGTAATCATTTTTAAGAAAGAAACTTAAGAATGTTATTTAGTGATTCTGAAGATGTTTCAGTGCTGGCAACATGAGATTGCCAGCATATGGCATTTGGATTAATGTCTCCCACAAAACCACTGTTTTCCTTTTCCTCCTATAAATTATACGTAGTAACCGAAAGAGCCAGTCACCTGTTCTTCATAAAAAGTAGGGTTGCTTTTATTTTTCTCAGAGAGAGAAACTCCTATTCCCTTTTGCACTTTTCACAATGGGAAATTAGTCCATGAGATAATTTCCTTGTTATTTGTCACTAGTAAAATATTCATGTCCTTTTGCTATTTTGGGTCATAGTGTGCCATTTCTTATCCCCTTTTGTCCACTAAACCCTTCTTAAGAGATTTTTACCTGTGATTTAAAGACTTCAATCACCAGAAAATTCCCATCAAGTTCCAGCAATGCCATCTCTACTGAATTTACATTGAAAAATGAGTAATTCCAGTCTCTCTGTTTATTATCTAGGACCCTCACATTGGCTCAAGCAGCTAAATTATTTCTACTCATGTCCTTGGGCAAGCAAGTTGGTTTTATTCACCATGGCATGGCTTGGAGTTAAATGGGAACTCTTTTGTTTCCGGGCAGTCCCTTTCTCACAGAGGCAGAAGCCACAGAGGTTTCCCAGCCTGCTCAGGAGGCTGCCTGCTCACCAGAAACCCTCCTAGAAGAGGAACCTCCCTTCTGCCCTGCAGCCAAAGGCAGGAGACATTAAACAAATTTATGCCTGCAGCTTTTCTTCAGCATGCATAAATGGTTTCTGATGTTACTCTGGTTAATACTTGACCGTGTGCTGCTTTACCTACCCTTCCCACCTTTAAAAAAAACAAAACAAAGTCTTCCTCCATGAGTAGTTTTTGCACTTAAGAGGAAGGTAGACAGAAATGAACCTTTAATGCAAAAACAATTTTTGTGCACATCCATATCCTTATTCTTAACTTTCATTATTTTATAGGAAATGTTACAGCAAAAATATTAAAGGGCAGGTGAAGGTTGAAGTTGTTTCATCCCACATAAACTCAGGCATTAACGATGCAGTCCTGTCTTTGTAGTATGATCCCAAATTTCAGCAGGATGTTATTCTGCATAAATAATCAAAGTCACAGAAACTCATTCTTTAAATCAGTACCGTCTCTTACTAGAGATGTATTGCGCACCAAACGAGAATGGATTTAGCACTCTCCTGTCAATGCCTTGAAACATGGTTCTTTTATAGGATGTACTTTAAAACAGGACCAATTATTCCTACAGATTGCAATACAAAACGTAGTGTAATGAGTCCTTAACAGCAATAATGAGAGAAAAATAGTGAAATAAAAATAGACAAAGCCAAATTTATTTCAAATAATTGCATTTTCACATATTTATTTAAAATCTGCTGCTTTCAAATCTTGTCATCTTGCCAATGCAGTAGCACAGTGTTCTGCTGCTAGCCTTTTATATAAAAAAGTAGCATAAAAATCTCAGCTTCAGTACTCCCTTACTCTCAGAACAGAAATTATTCCTTCCTAATCCAAATCTCCTAATGGCTCAGTATTTTGTGCTGAGAGATCTTCCATCTTCTTGCGAGATCAAATAAACAACTTTTCAGTTGAGTGTCCTAAAAGAACTATTGTCTATACAGCCACTTTAAAAGCCAAGACTTTTTTCCTCACATATCTGAAGCATTCTCTTGCTTCGGAGATGTTGTTAGCATTCTCTGTAACCACTTAGTGAGTTTGCTTAGCCTAATATAAACCTCACAGTTAAAAGACCTCATCGTTATTTCAAATTCACAGGGAAACTAGATTCAATTCAAAGCCAATACCACTGCAAGGCTATTGTAGTTCTAAAATATTTCCTTGCCAGTCTGTTGGAAGAAAGTAAAATAAATAAAATTTTAAAAGTCTAGAAAACAGCCCCCGAGAACAAAGATACAGGCTGCTGTAACAAGCATGACTGAATGGCATCCAGAATTTTAGTCTTTCATCATTGCTCCGTGGAGTTCAGTATTCCCTCAGTCCTCCCAAATTCAAGGGCTTGTTTTTTGATTTTGGAACTATGTCTCAACATCGATGGCTATGGAAACATGAAACGTGCACAAATCACTACAGCATTAATTCCCAAATTTGGCAGCTAGATTAAATCAATGGTGTTTGCAAAGCACAAATCACCTCACGCATTTCAATGGGCTCCTTGATCACCAAGCTACAGACAATCAGTTGGATAATGAGGTTTTTTAGCTGTTTCACAAATAATTGTGTTATTAAAACATATTCCTCTCTGAATTCCAGTAACATTCTAGTCAGTGGTCAAAACTTTCCAGGTTCATCCTTTGTAATTCCTATGGTATATCAATGAGCTGGAAATATGGACATTCTAGGCAGCATGAAATCCAGACACTGCATAAAACACTCAATATACAAGAAGCATCAGGAAAACAAATATATTAACATATTGTTCACAACTCTTTGAAACTCATCAATTTTCAAAGTGGCTGCTTGGGTTTTCCAGCCTGCCCTGACCTCATGTCACTGCAGCCTGGAGCGGTGATGGAACCTTCAGATCCCAGTTATCACCAACCATCCAGGTGTACATGTCTTGTGCAACTTGATCAGTCAGCAAAAGGAATTATCAGCTTCATGGTGCAATGGGAAAGCTTATGCTTTTTTCTGCTCTGCAGAAGTAGACGTGGAAAACTTGGACTTGTTTGCAAAGTCGTGTTTCATTAATACATGGCAGGATAAACTTCGCTAAAAGTCGTGATTTAAAGCTGAACTGAGCTGGGAAGAGTTCAGCTGGTTTAGTTAAAGTGGTTTGCTTTGAGGGGTTTTTTGCTTGTGGAGTTTTTTCAGTTGATTGGGGGTTTTTTGGGTTTTGGGGGTTTTTTAAAAAATACAACCCCTCACTGCAGGGCTTGTTACCGGTGTATTTCCTTTTCCACCTGAGAACAGCTGTGTTACTACAGCACATCTACAGTGTTGTAGTAACCATGTCTGTACCTGTGGTTGTATAAGGAGCAGACAATATGGGAAAAGGCCCAAGTACCTAAAATCTTCTCTATTTATTTTCCAGTACACTGGTTGCTGTAACAAGGGCTACTACTTTTCTTTACAAACCTTGCTTTCTTTATACTGTACCCACTTTAATGAGCTTGTACCACTTTATCTAGCTGACAGGTCATAGCAGAATAAGCCATGCTCTGTAGGCACGTCCTAAGGAGCGTGAAAGGTGAAACCAGAACAGGTTCCTGCATTTTGGAGCTGCATTTTAAACAAGAGTTACCCCCTGTATTCTCTAGCTCAGAGACAGGACAGTTTCTTTCCTAAAGCTTTCAATGATTCCCAAAGAGCTGCTCTGAGCAGCCTGCCTTGCCCACATCCTTTATCACAGTTACCAGGAACTGCTGGTCAGGAAACCTGCTGGCACAAGTAGTGAGTGTGCAACCAGTTCCCAGCAGCCTCCATGGATGCTGTTCCTGAACTGGAATCATGATTACTGGGAATTAATTAAAGAGCTCAAGACATAACAAACACGATGTGTACTGTAAGGAACTATTTCCCCTGAATTTGACTCCAAATCCCCTGGGCCCACTCAGCTCCAAGTCCAGAGATCAGACCCACCCAACACCTGCAGCCCTGCACTTTTCTTCCAGCACCACTGGTACCCCTGGCAGCAGCACTGAGCCACAGCCTCTCTCTGCCCCACTGCAGCATCACTCATCACTGAGCCCCACATCCTTTGCCAGGGGAGCAGACACACCAGCCTGGGCCTCCTCACCTCATCCTCCCTCAAGTGACCAGTTGTGCAAGCATTTCACCCTTCCAGATCAAATAACCTGACTCAAGGTGTCTCACATGATGGGACACAGGGAAATTGAGAAGTCTAAATTACTGTGGTTTCACCTTTCTGAAGTGAAGCACCTGAACCAACAACCTTTTTTATGTTTTTGAAGCCTGGGGACTGCATTTCCTGATCATCCCTCTGTAAAAAAATGCAGTAGAACTCTTCTCAGAAACAAATGGATAACCAAAGAGACTGATAGTGAGCCTGAAATACTAGCATTTAAAATGTACATGTATGACTTGGCTAAAGGAGCAGGAGAAGATCTAAGAGAAAATACTATGCAGATACCTCCTGATTAGCTCCAGATTACAGTCCAAAAGCCACACTGATGTGTAAAAGATTCCACCTCACCAGCAAATGAAAAAGCATCCCTAAATGCCCATGGCATGCTGCAAGCTAAGCAAAACTGAGCTGCTGACTTTGTGAACGTGTGCTCAACGTGATGTAATTATCATATCATTTTGCAGTGCACCATCAAGAATTTGAGCAGGAAGACCTTTGTCTTCTCTGCTGTATGACTTAAAAGCCAGCAAAATACATTGTTCACCTTCTCCAAGCAGCACTGCCACTGTGAGTATTAAAGTGACAGTGACTAAAGGAATCAATGCTTACTTATTTTTAAATCAATGCTTCACCTTTCCTTGGATTCATGGAAGAAATAAAATTTGTAATCTTCCAGCAATTCACCCAACCGAAAAATACAAATATACTTGAAACATTTTTGAGAGTGTAAAACTGAAATATGCTTCCTTGCTACCTCTGATTCTTTTCTCTGCTATAAACCAGAGAATCAGAATATCATTACTGTGATCATTACTGGTGTTTTTATCCATGGTGGGAGGTAAAGTCTCTTGCTCTCATCGACCTGCTGTACTGCTGACATTCTTGATACCTGAGCAGTTGTGATGAGGTGACAGTTTTGGAACAGCAGCTGGCCGTTTATCTCTCTTCACCATACATTTTTCTGAGAGAAAATTATATAACTTCTTAAAGTCCAGAATGGTAAATTAAGTCAAGCCTTGTTCAGAATGTCTTTCAAAGAAGGTATTCTTCAGTTCCCAGTATTGCCTTCCTGTCCCAGTCTCAAGGATAAAAGATGCATTGAGAAGTGTCTGCTATTTGGGAGCACCAGCAGCTACTTTACTTACTGGCCCTTGACAGCCAGAGAGGGCACAAGCTCCCGCAGAGAGCTCGTCTCCCCTGGGAGCTGCAGCGCTGCCAATGTCACCTTACCCCTTGTTTTGTTTTTTTTCCAGATCATTAACTGTTAAACAGGGAGACAAAGCAGGAGTCCTGCTGCCCTGAGAACAGCATAACGTCAAGAAGGGAAGGCTACATTTCATCAATCCTCTGGCTAAAGCAAGCGCAGCGTCTACCTTTGCCAAAAAATAAGCAAGAAGAAGGGTGGAAGTAACAATCAACCCCAAAGCTCTTTGACTTTCTTCTGCCAGAACGTGCCTGTGTGAAACAGGCTTTGGCAGCGAGTCCCTAGCACCTGTCTGGGCCCTGCTGTGACCAGGCGCTGTGTGCCGGCGGCTGCCCGGGGGCAGCAGGCACAGGCGGTGGCACTGGGCTGACGGATGGCATAGGGCTGCTGCCAGAGAAAGCCTGGAGGCAGGCGTGGGCAGCACAGCAAGGTGGCTTGGTCAATAGCTGGCTGCAGCCCCAGATCTCTGATGGGCTGCACTGAAGCTTCCAGGTACCTTTGTCATTTCACTTTCGCCGCAAAATCTGATTTTCCGCCTTCCTGAAACCCTCTCAAGAACATGGGGGTTTCCCTGCTGTAGTGGGTGGCTGTCTCTCTCCACACCTCCACTATTTTTTTGGGTGCAAACCAGTTTCTAATTGTACATCCCCAGTGGGAATTTCCAGCTGTAACCTGGCTGCACTTTCAGTGCGGCAAGCAGGCAGGCTGACGCGCAGCCACATGATTTGCTCTTGACATTGAACTGTTTGTTCTTTTCACACCCTGGCCACTTCTACTGTGCCTAAGCATCAGTCATAAAACATAAGAGCTAGAAAATGTTGCCTATAAAAGCTGCAGAGCTGCTTGGCTAGGACTCCTCAACGACGAGAGCCTTTTCCACACTGCTATTCTTTGTTTCTGAGAGTGTCCCAAACACACCCTGCTGTTGTGTTCTGCACACACAGCTCATTGAGATGCGCAAGTGTGGGCTGTACTGCACCTGCTTCCCTTCCTCCAGGTACCAGCAGCCTCTGCTGCAGTTGTATTGAATTAAAAAAAAAAAAAAAAAACACCCACAGGCATTCCCAGCTATCAGTGCTGTATGACCTGAAAGAGGTCCAGTTAGGATTTTAGAAAATTCTAGGCAGACTTTTCATCAGTTCCCCTTGATTTTAAGGATATCAGGTGGAGGTGCAGAGGCACAGAGCAGGAGAAGCTGGACTTTGCCATCTGCCTTACTAAAGCCTTGTTCTCTGCCCTGAAGGCCAGCCACACCTGGGTCGATGCTGAAGGTGACAGTGCCACCTCAGCTCCACCCCTTCCCTGAACCTCAGTGTGGTGTGTCCTCCTGGAGTCATCAGGAGGAAGCAGCCTCTCTACTCTCCTTTGTGAAGAATGCAATCACAAGGAGCTACCAGGACATCACAAATAAATTTTTTGGAAGTTTTATTTCCTTTTGGACTGGGCAAGTGTCAGAAATTGCTTCCTGAAATGACTGAGATACAATTCTTCTGGCACTATTCCAGCCTTAAATAAAGATGAGTTATAACACCTAGCTTTGCAAAAAGCATCAAGAAAAATGCTGATCAGGAAGTTTTGTGTAACTTCTTGGCAAAACTTGAGAAGGGAAGGATAGTTTAATCTTCATGGATTTATGCTTGCCTATAGGAAGGGGAAAGACTTGACGTGGCTGTGGTTCAAATAACTAATTTTTAGTGAATTGTTTGCACGACCTATATTTTATCTGATTGATCTCTATACGTCCACCTTGAATCCTTCAGACAGTTTGTCCTCTCAGTCAGTGCCAGATTCTAGTATGCATGTCCAGAAGGGAGAGAAAATATAATATAACTCCAAATTGAATTGAATTTCAGCTTCAGTGTAGCTTTCCATTAAGACCATACCAGTAGCACTCGAGTTATTTGCACTAGAGCCTGCAGCCAGTCAGAAGGCAAGAACAACATCTTCCTTCTCTTCTTTAAGCACTCCCCAGACAGCATTAAAAGTCCAAGAGATGTCATGTTGTGAAACATGCTTATTTTGCTATTATTTTGAGACACCAGTTAAAAGCATTAGACTAGTTGATCAATGAATCCCTAAACATCAGCAATACATTTTTTAACTTCAGGAATATGTTTGTTCCCTGATTTAAGCTGCCTGTGATCAAGAAAAGGGGCTAACTGCAAGTCTTTCTTCTTACTGTCTACCAATTTGCAGGAAAATGCAGGTTTCATGCATATATTCTCATTAAAAGTTACTGCTTATGTTCAGTTCGAGATTAAATAAGTAATTATACAACAAATTTTATTTCTTCGTTTGTAAATCAAGGAGTAACCTTCTGTTCATTCTCACTTATCCTGATTTTTTCCAAAGAGATTGTTCTTCTTCTGACTTTGCAAGTTAGCTATTATTTTAAGTGGTGTAATTGGGAATTAACTTACATTGTAAAGGAACAAAGACAATCTTGCAGGCACCACTGATTAAATGCAACATAAATTCAACCAAGCACTGAAACAAAGTATAAAGAATATCAAGATATCATTGTTTGAAATAATACAAAGCAATCTCAAAACCTTTAGCAAACACAGAAAGCATGTTACCTGACTGCCAAGGAAGGCTATTAGGTATGACGTGAGAGGATTATAGGCTGCTCAGCCTAATTTCAAGATCTGAAGTGCCCAGCCAATGACAATATAACTATAATCTGACAGAACACACTCAGTAAAGCCAGATACCACCTGATGAAATGCGGGTAAAGTAGTTTGTACTAATGAATAACATAAAAATGCTTTAGAATGTATTTGAAAATGCATATGCTTGCCCTGGTTACTCCCTCTTTTTGTCAAGTGCTTTCAAAGAGAGAAACAAATGGATCAAAGCCTGATCCTGAGGCAGAAAGCTATGACTCTAAGAATGACATCTTTCCAAAGACAAGATATTGTCTGTCAGCCATGAGTCCTTCTCTCTTTGAAATGAAAACCACATAAGGACAAGTTCCTTCAAGAAGGGTATGCCACACTCCAGCACACACGTTTCTGTGGGTAGTTAAGTGCTAGTTGAATTCGTCTTGGTTAGTCCATCCCATCTCAAATCCAGATGGCCTTTAAAGGTTGGTTTCTGAATCTACTTTCCCTGGGAATAAGCCAGTAAAATCTGCCTGGTTTGCCTCAAGGGGGTTGCTCTTGAGTGGCTTTGACCCCACAAATGGGCCAGGGAAGAAAGCCCACATTTTGGGGGAGGAAAGCCCACATCTGGGGATTTCCATGCTCAGTCTGACAGCGAGAGGAAAGCACATCCACTAACAAAACCATAGACAAAACCAATTCCACGAGGTGCTTTAGCACCTGATTTAATAGGTGACTCATTGCTTGTGACACAGAAACCTCAGGGCTATAACCAACATGGCACAGATTTTTCAGGGATGTCTAGAAAAGCTCACTCCTTTTTTTTGAAAAGGGCTAGTGACCAGCTCCTTGCTGGGGGATAGGGGGAGCAGAGCAGGGGGTGAGATGATGGGAAAGAATAAGAAACAGAAAGCAAAGCTAAAATGATCCCAGGAAATAATTTACCAGCTCTCTTCTAGAGTTCAACTCAGTACACACATTTAATTATTGATACTAGCTGAATCTGCTGAAAGTCTAAAAACTTCCCACGAAAGCTTTTGTTGTTGCGAGGTGTGATGTCTTTGTGTGCGAGGTGAGATGTCTTTTTTGTCGTATCAACGCCAGACACAATAAACTATTCATTCCCATACAAAAATCTACTGCATTGACAAAGTTTAATTTAAGAGGGTTTTTAGGAAAATGTTTCTCAACGGGTCAGGTACTTCTCTGGCAAATGCAAGTTTTATATGCTCAAATACAATTATCTGTCACTCAAAGCAACATTTGCCCATTTTAGATTCTTTAAAAACCCATTCCTTAGACATGCAATATAAATTAGTTTAAAGTTATAAATTATGATTGTACTGATTCAAAGTTTTCCACAGATAATCCAAGTCAGTTTTCTCAAGGGAAGTAGTCTTTCAGCTACTACAGCAGTAGATATGAATGCAGTACTTGTAGACTTTGAATAACCAAGAAAACAAGGTTTTACAGGTCAGAAAATTTTATCCTTTCTGAAACCAATACCCCCACAGCATGTAAACACATTCTCCTTGGCCTCTCACTTGGCCTCTCAGAGCACTGCTCAGACAGTGTCCACCCTCCACTGAGCCTGTAAGGTCTAGTAAATAGTAGAATTGCCTGAAGTTTGCACTGTTTTCCCAGGGAAAGTGGTTAAATTAACCTAACATGCTTGTTTTCTGAAACCAGAAGGAACTGGGGTATTTCAGAGGTAGTACAGACATGGGCAATAATGTGTTTGTGCACAGGTACACTTAAAACCAACATATTAATCATCAGGTTTTTAATGGTCTATGGTATTTATAGAAGTTCTTCCAACATATCACAGTCAGGATGTGACTACTTTAAGACTATCAGAAAACATATTATATGCTGTTGAAGAGAAGTATTATGCAATCACTGAAAGAGTCTCTTCTTCACCTGTAATAAACAAAGTTTAATTACCAAACCCTTACCTAATGGACAGAAATAACTTACCAGAGCTGTAAAATATTTCCTGATCCTGTTCACTGTAAGTTAAACAGCTTTCTCTCTAAGGTGTACCTGAAAATTTCCATGTTTTGAGAGCTGACAGAATGATTCCCAAACTATTTTTTTTTCAGATCCGCAGGAAAACAAGCAAACGGCTTTGCCAAATCGACATTAGGAATATGTTTATCCCAAATTTACAACACCTGTGATCTAAAAGAGCAGCTAAAGCAAGTCTTGCTTCTTATTGTCTACAAATTCACAGGGAAATGGTGTTTTCTAAACAGTAACATTAGCTGTAGCAACTGCAAGCAGAAGTAGGTCAGGTTAAGTCCAAGTCACCTGTTTGCAGTGCAATTGTTATATTTTTCTATATTCAAAATGCTGTTTAAATGAGGTCTTAAAAATATTATTGTTAAGACCATATTACTCTTTTCCACCAATACAACAATAAATATTGGAAATATTTGGATATTTCCAAGGTTTTGAGGCATCAGTAGCCACTATCTTTAATTGAAGTTTTCTAAATTGAAACAAGATCATGTTATTCACATGAGCTTTCAGTCTAAAATCTGAAGCTGCTTCAGAAATTAGTAGAAAATTAAACTGAATTTGCCATCATAGTAGAGATTTATGTGAATGGCTGCAGAGAGTGTGATTCCTGTTTGCCACTTTTACAACACTAATTGTTTTATTGTACTCTGCAAAAACCTATTGAGTTTTTATTGTACAAGTTATATTACAATTATTTTTTCTTATATATTCTGCTCTGCCTGCTCTTTTACATCTGACATTACCACATCAGTCAAAGAAATGTTTTTTGCATGTGCTGATAAGCCTCATGTCCATGCACCTAAACTGATCTGTGCAAAGTCATTCCTCCTGTCAGCAAGGTGAGAAAGAGCATTTCTTCCAAAACAGGGCTAGAGCAGATATAGTGGGAGAGATGGTGTGAAATTTGTACTCATGGTCCCGATGCATGGACATCAGTCAAACCAATAACACATGACTAAGATTTCAAACTGGTCTTGTTTCACAACCAGCCACGGATGTACTCTATTTAGTTAATATTTAAATAATGAAAAATAGAATTGAAGTCACTCCCAAATCCCAGAAGCTTGAGCAGTTAAGCATAATCGTTTCAGTCTATATTGTTTTTAGAAATTAAAGTAAATGTAAAGTGTATTTTAGCGTGGAACTAATGATGTTAAGATCCTTTCCAATGTAAACTCTTGTTTGATCAAATTCAAAAGACTTGCTGTCTCAACAAGTAGTGGGTACCCAACCTTCTGGCATTGTCTGTCACAGGAGTTCAGGGAACCTTTTTGGAGGATTAAAATCCTTCTCTGTTGCTCACTCAGCTGGGCTCTCCAGCCTTCAAGCAAAAGCTTTCAGACACCACCCATGGAGCTCCACCCCTGCTCTTCTGAAGGCATTCTGCTCATCACGTCTTTTCTGAGTTCTCAGTTCTCAAAGCCATGTTTTTCTCTTTCCAGTTCCACAACCAAGTAATGAAATCCTCATTTCATGACTTCCCCGCCTGCCCAGAAAGTGCCAGCAACCTAGTAAGCCTTTACAGGGCTGGTGGTCTTACCTATTTATAGGCTGCAAAATGAACATTTCCAGAGAGCCTGGTTATGACTTCTACACAGAAATTTCCATGCCATGCCCAAGTGAAATGGCATTCCATCACTCTCTAGCACAACATGCTTTGTGAAATTCTGAACTGACTTTCCCAATAAAGCGTATTATATTTACATAGTCAACATTAAGCTTTCATAAGTTTTCCTCCTCACAGAAGATTTCTTTACCTGGAGTAGAGGCACAGCACTTAATGCATAGTGCAATACAGTGATTTCATGGGTGAAGTCTGTCAACTGTGGCTTAACACCTTTTTCTGTAGAAGACAGATTTTCTTGTTCTTATGCAAAGTCAGGGGCTCCTCACTCTAAAGCCAAGTGCCTACAGAGAAAAGAGATCCTACTGAAGACAGATCCTTAACTATGACGCACACCCCACAATGCAAATGGAGCAAGGGATGCTCCTGAAAATAAGCAGTAGCTGATCACACCCCCTCAGTACACAGAAGTAAAGACCGGAGCCCTTCTAGCCACGTTGCCCTGCTCTGCTCTCTCCACTCACAGCAAGAACTGCCCTGCATGTTCTGAGCTGGAGACACGGGAATAGCACCGCACCCAGCCTCGCCCAACAGCGCTGCTTCCCTGAGCAGAGGAGGAATGAATGGTGCCACAGGAAGAAAGACAGAAGAATTAGCCTGTTTTTCAGAAATTATGAGAAAGTGAGACTCCAGATTTTGGACATTTTAAAATTTTTAATTATTTCTAAAAAAACACAGCTGAACACTTATAAAAGAGTCCATGCAGATTCTAACAAATGTATTTGATTACCTTAATTCATTGAAGTGTTAATCTAAGAGTTAATTTATCAGGGTATTAGGGGCACTTGAAAGTAGAAGCATCTGGATTTTAAGACTTGTTATTTGGAACATTAAACCAATGTACATCAGACCCTATGAGTCAATGTCAGTAACATTTACCACAAGTAATTATTCACAATACTTTATAATAGATTCTAAATCCAAGTGCAACCTTTATATGAATCCCAGCCTTTCCTAAACAGCAGATATTTTACTAAATTAAAGGCTTTTTATAACCAAATAACCACACATGCTTGTGTAAGCATTTTCAATGACCTTATGCATTTTATTTCTGATATAATTCTTCTACTTTCAGCACTAAACTTCCTTATGACCACCTTCTAAGATGAAGAACTGTAATATAACAACTCATGTCTCCACAAGGTAATGGAAGATTCTGGACAGCACGCTTGTTTAAACCAGCGTGCCAGGTGCAGTGCCACCAATAGCGTAGCCAGCAATAACACATTACTGGGTTTTGACCAACTTTAATAGCACTATACTCTAGTTTCATTCAATTTTTGTTTCACTGCCCCCATTGTCCAAGAATGGTAGTTTTCCTGTTACACTGTGGAATCTGTGACAATTCCTGTCTTTTGGGAAAGATGATACTGAATATACATATATCTATAAAGAAAGCTCCACAAGCTTGGTCTAATAATAGCAGAACAATCTTCAAAATGTTTCTGCACAAGGCAAATAACAGGGTTAAAAGTGTATCACACCAATGTACCTGGAGGTATGAAAAGATGCAGCTTTGTAAGAAAGTCCTCAGTAGCTGAGGACATATATAAAAAGTTAATACAGGTTTGGTATTACTTAGTCATCTCCTTTTCTTGCTTAAAATAAGATTCATAACTCTGAACAAACATTTTTCAGACATCTTGGCACATAAGACAAACTATTAAGAGAAAAATACATTATGAAAAAAGTGAAAAAATACATACCTAATCAATCATACTCAGTTATAATTTAATTCTCTAAGACTCAGACTTCTTCTTTCCCTTTCTCCAATGTTGGGATGATTATAAAAATCTCCAGCACATTTAAAATCAACAGGATATACTTTGGGTTGTATCTGACCAATTCAGGGTCAGGAAACAAACCCAAATGCACAGAATATTGTTGTTGAAGTTCTAGCTACAAATTCTAACTACCCCTGCCTTCTCAGGACAGGATGGATCTCTAATAATAACCCAGCAGATGGATTTCTTACCCATAAAAATCCCCTTACTTTTCCTGTGATTCCTTACTCTCTCCTGGCCAACTGATCTACAAATGTTGTTTCAGAGACTATACAAAACTCTATTTAATAGGGACATAAATCAAGAATTGGAGAAAGGAATTAATGAAAGCAAAATATTAAGTAAGACCACATTTTACTGAAAATATAGAATTAGGACACTAATGCATTTTCTTAGGGTACATAATTTAATGGATTTAAACTCAGAATGAAAGCACAGTTCTTTCTGTAATTCTTTGCAAGACTCCAGTAACTTTACCCCATTAAAAACTCATAAATTTTCCAGCTTTCAAAATCTGAATATCTAATATTTTAAATTACTTCCACCAATGAGATACCTGAGGATAAAATCACCTTCTGCTGGCCTTATTTGTGATATACTACTTCCTTCATATAAAAGCCATATGCTTCCCATATAACCACACTGTGGGACACCCACTGCCCTACTGGCACAACACAGGAAGGTTCAAACACTCTTCAGTAATGAAGAAACTGAGAGGTGTCATAACTCTATTTCCAGCCATTTCATGACAAGCTGGTTTTCTCTTGCTTCCATTCAATTCTTTGCCCCAAAGTGCATTCTTCATGAAGGTTTTGGGAAGATCACTGTATACTGAACCTCCTCCCTCTTCCTACTTCAGAGGGATGACAAGGGAAGAAGAGGGGTGATAGAGGGGTACCAGAAAAGTCAGTAAGATTTTCCCAAGCTTGCTGAAATTATTTTTTTCCTGAAGAGTTTCCAAACTCATATCACTACCCTTCCAGTTTCCTACAACACTATGTCAACTAACTAGGACTGTCTATTTTGCACAGGAACCACCTTTATAGCTCAGTTTCCAGCACCTTTTGAGCCTGCCTTTTTGTGCACTTTCAGTCAAAATAGTTCGAGACAACTTGGGAGATCAGATGCCTCTGTGCAGAAGACTTCAGCCTTTTGAGACAGTTCTGTCTCCAGCACAATTCAAAACTCTACTACTATAAAAAAACATTTAGCATCTTCACCAAATACCACCAAAGAACCTCTGCTTGGCCAAGTGCCCCAGAGATGTCAGGCTTGGAAACTCCCAAGGTGTAACACTGGGTACCTGACAGAGGAACCAGTGAAACAAGTTGTCTAGAGTAGAAATCAAGACAAAAGCAAACCTGGCTCATGGACACACAAGTGTCACAGGCACTCAGGCTTCTGGGTGTTCTCTCCAAGTCCAGCCATACAGGGGGAAGGGGATGCTATTTCCCAGAATTTTCCTACCTGAGCACTCCCTCATTCATTTAAACAGTCAGGCCCATCATTCCCCATCCACCCCTTTGATTTGCCAGGATTGATTCTGCAGGATGGGCCTAAGGGAGCACTTGAGCAGGGGCCCAGCTGGGGTAGCATCCTCTGGCAGAAGAGCTGCATCAACCCCTTTCATCGAGTACAGTGGTCCCAGGAGAAAATGTCTATTTGTGGCTTCCACTGAATCAGAACCCTCTCTGCATAACATTTTAGTTTTGACTAAAAATCAATAAGTTCTGCTGAGTAGGTGTTGTATTGATTATTTTTTCCCCAACCAGCTGTACAATTGCTAAGAAACTGATGCACTATAAGACATTTCGGTGACTGAGTAATGAATAATTGGCATTTAATTCAAGCAACTGTCACATTAGACAGTCTCTGAAAGCCTGCTCACAGTAAATACTGGGTTTGAGTGGGAAGTTGCAGGTACAAATATTCCCAGTGTGAGTTTCTTGATTCTTTCTGCTTCAACTACTGCCTCCGAAAAGCTCACCTCTCCTTTACCTATATTGCAGCATTTTAGTACTGTGACATTTAAATCCTGTGAGATTTTCAGCCTAAAATTTTAAATCCCACCTGCAGAGGTCTTTATAACAATACTTATATTGATTCTGCCTAGAAGAACATCTAGTAATAAGTTTATCATGTGGTAAATGGCTACCTGTCAAATGTCCTCAGATGGAGTTCCATATGCTATAGCTATTGATTTTTTTTTTCCACAGTTAGTGCCCACAACCAAATTTGTGGCACCATTTGAAACTTCCAAAGAAGAGCAAAGAGACACAGAATTAGAACTTTGGTTCTCTGAAGCCTTCAAATTCACTTTCCCAGGAAGATATTTGTTCTAATATTCCTTCCCATAGAAAGTTTTTCTGCACCAGAAAAAACTGTTTAATTACAAAAAAAGTCACCAAAACCAACCAACCTATATATCTCGTGGGTTGGAATGATCAATAGCTCATATTCATGTAAAACATTTAGAATTAAATAGTCCTTTTTATGCAACTGAACAAACTTGGTAAGGAAGAAGACTCTCCAAGCTCCTTAACCTGCAACAGCTTTCTGCCACATATATCCAAAGTATCTTGCAGCATGAAATTTGCCTCTCTCCAGTTTCTCCAAGAATGAGCAAACCTCCCGACTTACAGCAAGACACTGGTCTCACTCCACCACGCACACCTCCTCACCTCCATTATTTTAACTGCCAATGTTTGCAGCAGTTCATTGTAGAAAAAGCCATTAAGAAACAACTGCTCATTTCCTTTTAGCTTGTAAGGTAATTAGACTGGCAAAGCAGTTACAGTGTTAATTTATCCCTGGCAGATAAATTAACTGGTTCTTTGCAGACACTCAGAGGAATGACTCACATCAAGAACGCAAGTTTATTAACCTGAGTCCTGCCTCCCACCTCTTCCTTTGGGCATAAAATTGAGGCTGGAAGGTCAGTTTCAGTGTCTTTCATAGAGTTTTCAGGGACTGTTAATGTTTTCTATCCCCAGTCCCAGAGTTCAGCCTTACCAACATTTGGGAGCAACGTCTGCTCCCAGTGCAATTGGATCAGCTCCACTGAGAGCCTTAATCTGTTCATCGTTTTCCACAGTCATAGCCATCAGCTAAATATCAGCAATAACTTCGACACCACAGCAGCAAGCCTGCCAGGAATGTTATTAGGATCTGATTTTTAGGTGTTTTTACACAAAACACAGCTAGGAAGGCTCCCTACAGACTGAAATTAGAGGGCTGGATCCTTCAAACAGTCATTCACACAAGCAGCCCTTACCTGCAAGCTTCATCAATAGCACTATTCACGTGAGATTTTACGGTTTAGAGGATTAGACACTGTATGTAATGTCTCCGGCCGAGACATAGCCCCATACCCACATAAGGCTGAAAACAGGCCACACACCACAGTTCCTCTACCAGCTCTCCATCAGCAGCTGAGAGATTCAGAAATACAAATATATTTTTGAAAGTTGCCCTTTAAATCCTCAATTTCATCATTGCTTAGAAAAATCCAACTGCTGGGGATATGTATGCAGGCTCCCTTTAAGCCCACCATGATGAATTCAGCCTTCAAACAGGCCTGTGCAGTAAATTGTGGTAAATTAATTGCCACTAGCCCTATATAACCAGTGAATTCATTTTCTAGGCTTGCCAAAAGGACCTGCTTCAACAAGGCTTACATTCAGTTTCTCAGGTATCATGGTAATGTGTTTGTATATTTTTTTTCTCATATGATTCCCAGCATATTTAAGGATCTCCATCACTGGAAATTGCCTCTTTATCTGCAGGCCCTTTGGCTCAGCAAAATTAACCTCTTGCCACATCAAGAAAATTCAGGTTCTGTTGTTTTTTAGGTTAAACAAGACACTATGGCAACTCCAAGTAGAACCTGTTATGCTGGCTTGGGTCTGCTGGCAAGGCATGCAAGTTTCAGGTGCTCACTTAAATTAACAGGGATGATGAAGGAGGCACTTGTACCTTAACTCTCTCTAATCCTTGTAGGAATAAAACTTTTAGAGCCTGCATTTTGCTGGTGATACTACCATGGAATAAATATTAATTTTAGTAAGTTAAAAATCTTGATTACCTTGTCTGTTGAATGATGTCTGCACCTCATCTGTTCTTAGACAAGCTCCTGTAACAAAGACACTGCAGTGGGATTTTCTCAGTCCATACACTGCCCACTGACACCAGTGCCATGCCAGGTGCAGCAGATGTTTGACCAAACTGCTCCACTCTAAATTAGCTCAAGGGAAGGAAACACAAAGTCCCCTTCATTATTCACAGAAGGGCAGAGGGTGCTGGTGTGGGCAGAGTCCTTGCTGGGAGAGCTCTTTCAGATTACTGGTGTGGGCTCTCTGGGGTGCAGCAGCCAACCAATCTCTTCAGCATGTAACAGCCGAAATGCAAATCCAAACTTCCTTAAAGCCTCATCGCTGCCCAGAGACACTGGTACAACCAGTATTCAAGACAAAGCTCTCTGCTCTGACACCTAATTCCATCCCCAAATTCTAGTTCTGTTGACCTTGAATGCTAAAACAACCCCAACCCTTAATCCCTGTTGTTAGCATAACCTGACTGCTACTCAGCCCACATGTGCTTTTTATTTGCTCATTAGCATCAACAAGAGAATTGGCAACAAATGAGAAAAGAAATGACACTGACTATAATGACCTCGAGTTCAATTAAGAAAAAAAACCCAAACCATTAAGCAACACACTTTAAAAAGTCACAGTCATTTGGCATACCAGATCGTGCTGGGGTAATTACTGCTTGCACTGGGATTATGGATAGGTTAAGATTTATTATTAAGAAAGCAGAGAGTGAAGAGTTTGATTTATGCTAAAGAGAAGGTCGTACAAATAGGGCATGGGGTAGAAGGTTTTATTTTAGCTTTCTTGAGAAAGATTTAAGGTTACTGCCAGTCCAAGCTTTCCAGGTGGCCCTGAAAATTGCAAGGACTAGTGTAAGACCTGTGTGTGAGGACTAAAGCTTCACTCAGGTGTAAGCAGGTCTCATTTGCCTATGTGCTGACAGCAGGTAACAGGGGCAGCAGCAGGGACATAGGAAGGGAAACAAGGGAAAACTTGAGGTATGAGAGGGCTCCCCGCTGGCTAATGAATTAGCAAAGGTTCAAAACCTAGCGTGGAAGATGGGCGAGGTGGTGTATCGCCTAAAGTAGCAACATTATCAGGGCAGAGAATTGTTGATTTTTATGTTTGTGTACATGGACCCACAGGTCCAAGTGGGGCTTACTGGAGTGGCTCTAAGAATATTCCTGTGTAATTGTACAATAGCTTCTTCCATCAGAGCTTCAACATGCTTTAAAGGTTAATTCACTAATCATTCCCACATACCACACATTGGGCAGTACCATAGGCAGCTGTGGGGCATGCAGACTCCTGTCAAAACAGTCAGGGAAGGCCCCCTCCAACTGTACTCCCACCCTTAAAGGGGCTTTTGGGTCTGTAAATCTGTTTTGCTAATGCCCCAAGGTCTGCAGGACGCTCTGTTCTTGGAGATTCCTAAGGAGGTTTTAGCAGCTGGTTGCCAGCTGCAATGGGAGGCATTGTTATTCACGTGGTATTGTGGGTCCCAAAACAACCTGGCTAGATAAACTGCTCTGCAAGGACTTGAGAAAAAGCTGACCTTGAAGGAGAAAAGGTCTTACTTATATTTAATCTAGCTCAGTAAGAACATAAACTGGATAGAGGCAGTTCAGAGACTCTAGCAAGTTAAAAGAAATAACAAATCAGAGTAGGATATCCATAGTAGATGCGATGAAATCTCTGACTATGTAAAAACAGTTTCGCATAGTAGAAAGGAACTTGTTAAGAAAAAGTGATAAGAAAAGACGAGCTGCAAAGGAAACTAAAGACTGTCTGTATCCAACTTCATGGAGCATTGCCAGAGCCTGAGAAACTCTGGCAGGAGAACCTGAGATACTCTGTGACACTGCAAAATTCTGATCAGCCCTCATTTATCTACAGTTTGTGTGATTTCTAACAGATACAAAGTTAATCTCACCTGTCCCTTAGTTGTTGGTATTAAAGTTTTACCCCCTCGGTACCGGGTGGCTGTGTGACACTGTATTTGCACTTTGAAGTGTAAGATTTCTGCACCAGCTCTTCCTCTCTCTAGGGATTCTCTTGCCCCTTCTCTAAAGAGCTGCCTGCTCTTGGCTTATCTGCCTGGCCCAGCTGAAGAGCCACAGAGGCTGCAGCGCTCACAGACACTGATGTAGCTCTGCTTGCCCCCAGCCAGGCACCAGTTGGACTGGATCCCATGAAAAGCACCATTATTTTCCAAGAACTTAAGGAAAGTGAATACCTGGGTAAGTTCTTACTCGTTTCCCACTCTCGTTACCCAGAACTAGAGAGTTTGACTGATAGCTTCAGAGATCTTTAACACAAAGACTACCAGGAACTCATTGTCCTCGTCTTCTTCCTGAAACAAAAGGATGTCTGGGAGGTCTGTAAGCATTTCATCTCGAGTGTTTTCCTGCAACTGCTGCTGTGTTTAAAGGATTGAGCCCATCATTCTCTCACACACCTTTGGCCAAACAAAAATCAGAGGTAGGGAAACAACCATGGTGTCACTTGTAGGGCAGGAAAAGAACAAGCTGGAACAGAGATAAGGCATGAACATATGCAGCAATGGAGGCAGTGCTCATTTCTGCATGGTCCATTGATATGGAAAACAAATGTGGTTGAGCAAGGAATAGAATAACTTACACTTTTTTTTCTTGTCCAGGTAAGTATTTTTGTATTATTGTTACATTTACAGCTAGAACTGGTGCTGCAGAGAGGGTTGCAAAATGCAGGCAACAAAAGGTTAAACTAGAAGGCACTCTGAGTTGGAATAAGGGTGAATACTGAAATTAAATTGTTGTTGCTGTAGCAACAAACAAGTCTAAGTTCAGGAGAAGCTTAGATATAGAGCTCTGAACTAGAAGGATCAAATTGCTACAACATTTGCTGAGTTCTTCTTGGTTTTTCCTTTATTTTCCTATTTCTAGAGCATTTGTGGGAAAAGGTTAGCTACTTTGTGTGGTTGCAGTTACTGAGAGCAGGAGCACTTTGTGCAGGGGAGTGGGATAGAATTCACATTGGAAAGAAAACTGGTTCAAGATTAGGCAGAAGTTCATCTATCTCTTGAAAAATTATTTACACCTAAGATTAAAACTGGAGAGGGAATGAGAGTTATGGAAAAGGGGCTGAAAATCTCAAGTTAGTGAGGTGAGGGCCACTGCTGAGGATGAGATGTGGGGTCATGTGTGGTTTCATTGTTACTCCAAGTTCAAGGGAGAACTGTAGAGAAGTAACAGCTCTGGGCTGTATAATTAAGACAAGATTCAACTGAAGAGCTAGTTAGATTCACAGATACTGAAATGTCTGTGGGCTGGACTGCTACCAGTAAGAAAGTATGACCTTTCTTCTTGTTTGGATAAGTTATTTATTATTATTAAGCCTGTAGCTAGGGTTTGTGGTTAAGGTTCATTTACAGAGTCCTAATTTACTGAAGGACTAGGATCTTGTCAGGCCTAGCAGATGACGATGAGGACTGATAGTAAAAGGAAGCAAACTCCTTATACTCCTTATCCATCTCTACTGGAAGGTGTGTCTTGGTACAGCTACTGTCAGGAGTGTGGTTACTGCACAACAGTGCTGGGGAAATTATTCCTCTCTGCTATTCACTGTCAAAGACTCACAACAAGACTTTGGCTTAGACTAGTCCTGCATACTAAGCGTATATAATTTGACATACCAAAACTGTTGACTTTATTCCCAACCCATAAAGTTAGTCCTAACACAGAGAGGGCTAGCTGGAAACAAACAAACCCAAAGTAAGACATTCCTCCCTTCTAGCAATGGTTCTTGCTCTAAGAGATTAAGGCTTGAAGACTGTAGCCATGAAACGTGAAATCTTCAGGACCTGCTGTTAATAACTGTACCAGTCCTAGCACAGGGCAGATTATTAAACCTTTACACAAACACAGAAAATCAGTTAATGAAGTATACACACGCACGCATCACTTATATATGTGTGTATAGCCTTCTGAAGAGGTCAAAGTAATATTAAGACTATTCAAAACCACCAAGATTTTGCACAGCCCTTTGTCCTAGACAGAGTCTTCATGTTCTCGGGTTAAGCCAAGCACCCGGTAGCAAAAAATCCAAAGTCCAGTTGGAATAGTTATAGACTGGATTAGGGGGCTACAAAGCCAATATCTGCTTGATTCCTAGCCATGGCACCTCTAAGGACCCAAATAATCTAACTAGTATTTCAGGATCTGCTGCTTCCAACCATAAAATTGATCATATCTTTGAAACCCTTCTACAGACTGTAGAGAAGCTTGAAATATAATTGCCTTCTGGCACAAGCCCGTATCTTAGTCCACAGTGCCTTCTGTACTGCATCTTTAAACACTGGTTTTCTGACCCTGCTGTCTATTTCCCTAACATGACACCTGGCCATAGTTAGAGTTAGGTTCTTATCATAGCTTGAAAAAAGAATGAGCTCTTACCCTCTGGCTATGGGTCCCAACCCGAAACTGCCACAAAATTATCTACTTTCCATCAGGCCCTGCTAGCCGTAACCTCTGCCTTAGCTGAAGGCCACAAAAAGTCACAAAATAGGTTGTCTTTTGCAACCAGCCCATAACCAAGGCCAGAGCAACATTCCTTTTGCAGATTAAACCCTGTTTGTCCAACCCAGCTGTCCATCGTCTTAAGGGGAGGCGAAACTTAACTATGACCCCTGACACTGCTATTGCAGCCCCACCCCAGTCTCCCTTCAAAAGAAATTTTTTGACACCCAGAAATACCTAGCATCTGTATCTCTAATGGATCTGAACAGCAAACAAAGCCAAGGCAAAGCCTCAACTACACCCCAAGTGAACACTACCCCACAGATACTTTACATAATTAATCTTCTTGTTTCAGGCACCATTCCTTAGCTCCAAACATGAGCACTTGGGCAGGTCTAGTGATAAAATAACATCTTCAGCGCTTATCTTCCAATTCCAGACCCTGGTCTCAGTCCAAATGCTGGCACCAAACAAAGTTCAGTGACTGACAACATCTTCCCAAGGGTTTTTTGTATCTGTTGCCTCCAGAGCCAGCCTTATATACATCACTGTAAGCCTTTGTAAAGTCTGTAAGTGGGAACAAACTACTCTGTCTCATACATCTAGAGTGTAGACTGACAGTATTTTTAGTTTATGAAGACTCTAGAAAATATATTATGAAAGCCAGCATATTCTAACTTGCACCAAAACCAAGTGATCCTCTCAGCATCACCTTCAGTAATAGTTCAGTGAGTTTTGCAGGGTAAACAATAAAGTTGAGCATTTGGTACTTTCCAGTTAAAAACCTCAAACTCAATGCTTATATTAATGTAGTCAGAGACCCCTCAAAACAGGCATGTTTCAAATGAGGCCTCCTGGAATAAAAGGTTTCTTGTGGAGGATGATGAGGGAACAGATGTCCAAGCAAAGAAAACTCAACACAGCTGCCTACTAGAGGGATTCGTTCCACTTCTGTGTGGTTGACATTGACTTGGCATATGAGGGAGAAGGGGTGTTGCAGGGTTTCACAACCTGGCTTTGCTTCTTCAGGCAGTGCAAATATAGGCAGTATCACCGAGCATCTCAGCACTATCACAGTTTTGGTAGTTTTGGTATTTGAACACAGAGTGATTCCCAAACATTTTTGTTATTGTGGTTGCAGGCAAAAATTTGAAGTCACAGAGGAATAAAGCACAATTCACTTTAAGTCAGATCTATATAATTATACTGCAGATGTCTAAATACTCTGGAACTCCTTTGTATCTGATGGAGGGCAACAGATAGTCAGAAGGAGAAATTCCTCTTGAGCTAAATTTAAAAATCTACTCCATGATGGCATGAATCATATTCATCATGAACCTATTGCATTTTCAACTGTATCTCTGTGAAGACAGCTGAAGGTGAGTAATACATATGTAGATATCTACATTTAGTCAGATAAATCTTTTCAACTTTCTTACTAACCTGGAAGATCAGGATCTTGAATAACCCACAAATTTCCATACATGCTGCCTTTATGGCATTATGATTTATTGCTTCTTGAAAAAGACTTTAAAGGGTATAGCATGACATGGGATTTCTTGTATCTGTTCTCAGAAAATTTTTTTATTATTATTATTATCTTCACTTCAGCATTAAATCCACCTGTGAACTGGAGGAGAATTCTGTCTACTTAAGTGTTTGCAATAGTTAAAAAATTTGTTTAGGTCCACTGGTCAGGTGGCAAAGATTGTCTAGCAAGGCTAAAACCCATCAGAAAAGTGAAAATTTATAGTGTATGAGCATCTGGCCTGGTTCTGTTTCTTCTTACCTCTCAAGAACCAGAGGTAGAAAACTAAGAGATCACCCCTACCAGGAGTGGTTATGTTTCTTAAAGTCACCTTTGGGGAATGCTCCAGTGTCTGGGAATTGTAAAACTGTTCCTCCACTCTTCACTAGGGTTTAGTCAACTGCTGTATGTGATACACACTTCTTACACATTACACTTGATTACTTAGCTGAAAGGAGCCATCTGCAACACCAAGATCAGGGCTTCTCAGCTGATTACGGAAAGTAATTTCTTTGTGCTCATCTTCTCCCAGACATGGTTGATTAAATGATGAGATTCAATATAATGTATGGGGGGAGCACTGACTGCTCCTCCTTGCGGAGTGTCTGATTACAGGATATGCAGCTGTAAGAATGAGCAGTTTCTGAATATAAACTTGGTGCCTATTCATTTGCCCTGGACCACTCAAGAGGATGATTCACAGAAATGATACAAGTAACAAAGCAATATTTCAATTCCATTATTCTACCAATGGCATGTAATTTCACTGCCAGTGACAATTAAGATAGCCAACTCTATTTTTATTTAGTCTTTATTACCCCAGCATAGCTTTTTGCTTACTTTGCCACCAATTTAATATCAACATCCTCTCCAAAGATTATATTAGTATCGCCGTACACGAAACTCCAAGCCATAATGTCTTACTGAATATTCAAGGGGGGAGAATGTTTGTGTGAGTGATTGCTTGTCACTGAAGCCAAGAGTCACGCTCCGTTTAATATCCCGGAAGCAGAATTAGCTCCCAATGAATATTCAAAACACTACCCATAAAACAAATGCTGTGACTACGTGAGCTTCTCAAGTGCAGCTTGAGTAGATGTGCCCAAGCTGGCTGGTAATCAGGCAGGTGCCACATGTAAAACCCCTGAAGTAATACTGAGGACAGCACAGGCTGCAAGACCTTCTTAGGCCAGGGATAAATGACTTTAATTCAATTCCATACTGCCTTGGTCGTCTTATCAGCTATGCCAAATTAGCCACCCTGAAGCTAAAGTTATCTTATTTCTGCCCTCCCATCCCAACTTTCTCTTTTTTTCTTTTTCCGAGTTTAAATTGTTTAAATGAAGAAAATGTGAACTGAAATAATTGAACCATTGCACTGTTAATTCAGGGCCAATGGTCATTGAGGAACTGATGTCCTCTATTCTAAACACATGATTTTCCCTTTGGAGAAGAAATCATTCTATTAAGGAGAAATTTAAAATACCCTTGGAGATAAGGTGAGCTTCTCCATGTTTGCTACATATTAGAGAACTTTTCTGGCTGATAACGACAAGCAGGAAATATTTCCTCTTCCCAAATCCTTATTAACCACTTTCAAACTACTCTCTAAAGGTAGGTAGAGACAGGGACACTTTGAGGTAACCCGTGGAATACAGTATGGAGTTGTGGACCTCAAAAACAGCCATTATCTTATCTTTTAAGATTGCCAGAAGGATTTTAACTCCTAATTACTTCAAAATCACTCTAAGGAAAGCGAGATTAAAATAAAAGCTAGCAAAATCAAATAAAATAATCTGTTTACAAAATACAAACAAACGGTACAGGTGAACAGTTTGTAGGAGAAAGTACAAAGGAAGAAAATAATGTAAATATCCACTTAAGAGTTTGGATGATGCTTAAGGATGCCAGGCCTTACTAGAACTGTATGACAGCAATCAATGATGGGTGAGGAGATGAGCCAGGGCACTTCTTCTACGGGCCAGAGAACGAAGTGCAGACAAAGAGAGGAAAAAGACTAGAACGCAAGCAGCTGGCAGAGGCCGGGGCTGCAGAAGGAAATCCTGCTTCCCTTGAATAAATCCCTCCTTATAAATGGATAGTGAATGATGTCAGAGTACTGGGTGCTCCTCAGATGGAGGTGCTGTGCAGAAGCCTCCAGATTGTCTAGGGTGTTACAGAGACTGTGACACCTTTAGGTCTAAGTGCTCTGAGATGTTACACCAGTTATTTCGACTGGGATATTTTCTGTGTTCAAGACCCATTAGCAAGCCACTTCTTTGTTTTGTTCTGTGTGTAATGGAAATCAAATTACCATAATCAGGTCATGATAACAAACATTTTGGTTTCCAGCAAGTGCTGAGGTAGCAGGTTGTTACCTTTTCCAAGACAGAGTTCCACAAACATTTATTTACAACATATTGATTATAATTTTCCAAGGAAGTGCTGATTACAGGTTCAGCAGGGTTTTTTTATTTAATATTGTGCTCTGAAGAGACACCTTCATTAAAACTCCATGCAACCAGCTTTCAAACAGTCTGCCAACAACTTCAGTGAATGCATCCTATTTCAGTTTTCCTGCTCTGGGGAAAAACACTGAATTGCCAGGGCTCTTATGTGGTTCAGAGATCATCATGATAACCATGAAATAACTTGATGTTTACTAATAATCTCAAAATTACTCTTAGCACAAGCCAGGATAAATACTTTCACTTTCTTTTATGGTTATTTGCAGAAGCCAAAAACAATAAGGCAGTTCAAAGGTTTTTTAAGGTCAGAAATGAAAGAAACACATGCTTAATATGATTAATGCCTATATATCTATCAGACGAGCCGTACCTGAGTTGTTGCATCCCTCAAGATACGAGCTCAGGAGGGATTCTCAGATTCTTGAGCCTATTGTTTCTTTTCCTTTCAATTTCCACGTCCCTTCTTGAAGTTCCCCTGAAATTTTGTTTGCCAATCTCTCCCTTGCCCTGGAATTACACTGTTCTGCACTTCATTCAAGAGGTAGCTTTGGTAATGTGTCTCCCAAACCCTCGCCTTGATGATCATCAGAGAAACAGCTATTTACAGCCTGATTCAAGGCATATTTTCGCTGTCATGTGAGGGGACACCAGTACTGGATGGCTGTGTAACCACCTACAATGCCTCTGTTGCCAGTTATTTGGATAAGCCCAGCAGCTCATCTCCTCACATCATTCAGGACCCTTTCTGCTGGGCCATGCTTCAGGTCCCTTACTCATATTTTTGTTTGGCCTATACAGCCGTGGGAGGATCTTCTTTCATGCAAAGTATTTTCCCCACTTTACTATGAGTTTTATCATAGCTGTTCATCTAGGTCCTTTTTACATATAATTTTAATTTCTAAAAAACTTAGTAAGTAGTATAATTTTAAAATTCAAGAAGAGTGTTGATAGAGAAAAAGCAGTGCTTAAAGGCAAAGTGGCAAACTGCCATTAAAAGTTAGAATTTGCATTTGCTTTCCAGAGAATATATTTTTTTTAACTATACAGTTTTAGATCCTACTTTAAACCCCCTTCAAAATATGTGGTTTTAAATTCTCTCTATGCTTCATTGTCTTATTTGAAGCATAAAAACTGAAAGTGTTTGAATTTGTGGAAACACTAATAATATTAATTTTCTTTTTTTTTCCCCTATGCACCACTACATTCACATTTAAATATGAGCTTTAAACAAAAATGCATTGGAAGTGAAACACAGCTGAGCATTCACCCTTGAAAACTGAACAGAACTGCTTATAGATAATTTAAAATGCATGCATATTATGTTTGGCTTCCTTGGAGGTATCAGAGAGATGCCAGCTCGTTTGCCAACTATTTCAAAAGAATTTAATACATAATGCATTCTGAATGTATGACACAGTGTGTGGGAAAATTGGCATTTCGGTAGTAAGTTACTATCTAAAGGAAGAGGAAAAAGAAATTATGACAACTGCTTGTCAAGACATTTATTCCAGTGGCATCTGCCAATGTGGAAATGAAAAAAGAGCAGCATCAATGGGGTGTTCTTAAGACATGATTTAGAGTGTGGGAAGTGGTGACAAATAGTAGAAGAAATTTGCTGCCATTGATATTCCTAATAATTTTTTTCAAGACCCATGATGCACTGACTTTTACCTTGAGATTGAATATAATTTATTATATAAAGCCTCCTGCAGGCTTCAGATGAGATTTTTCAGTCACGTACACTGACCACCAAACCGTCCTTCTGACCAGCTGCCCTGAGTTACTCCACAGAGATTGCTTGACAGGAATTCTCCAGCACGGGGCAAAATACATTGCAAATGTTTCTGCACCATTTAGGAAAAAGAAGCAATCCCGAAGTATCTCCTGCCTTGTCCCTGCCTGTGTCTATGCTGGTCCTGATGATGGCAATGACAGTGAAGAAGACCCTTCTTGAAGAGGTGTCCAGGAAGTGACTGGAATACCTTGTCAAAACCTAGAATATTCAAGTGTGAAAGAAAAGAGCAAATGGAATATATCAGCCTTTGCATGGCAAATGCAAGAACTGACCTCTAGGAAGTGATAGATGGGTGAGAGCTTTGGATGAAGCGACTGGCAGGCATGAAGAGGGCAACAGTCCATGATAAGTCTTGATGCACAGAGCCAAATCTGGCATTAGCTGTGCTGTTTATTGTGTGAGAGTGAATGCAAGTCAGCAGATAAAATGCCAAGGTAGAGGGAAATGAGAAAAACTGGACCTGTTCCTATTTCTTACTCTGTGCAAGTTCATCAACCTTTGTGCCACAATTTCTTTGTACATCAAAATGAGGAGAAAGGGGGAAAGAAAAAAAAAAAGCTAACAAGAAAAAAATCTTCCTTTATGCTTCTTTATAAACCAATGAGATCTATATAGAACTTTAGCAGTCACCTCAGGGTAAGAATCATCTCATATAAAACATTGAAAAGGAGAAAGAAAGGCAGGGAAAAAGGAAAATATACATCACAAATGGATTTGTAACAAGTTGTTTTTCCAGCACAGCCTGTGACTACCATTTACAGATGACAGCTCTATATTAAGATTCAAAATCCCCATTCTCAGTTGTTTTTCTGCAATCTTCCTAGGTTAGTAGAAATTATGAAAACAGTTGTAGTGAAAACCCTCTTTGCTTTTGCAAGGAAAACTGCACTTAACACCTAACTTGGACTCCTCTCTTTTGTTACTCCAACAGGAAAATGAGCCAGACCTCCAGTCCTGCTGTACCGTACCAAGAATCCTCCTTTTTACTCTTAAGCAATGGTCTGATCCATCAGCCACAGCCACTGCAAATTGTGGCCCTGATCATGAGCCAGGATTTTAATCCCAGGTTGCTATTCCTGCAGCTGAGCTTGGCTGTACCTAAGGACACTAAGGGGGAAAGCCTGCAGTTTTCCCCAGGATATGGCTTCCATTTACAGTTACGGGTTTGTTTTTCAGCGTGCTTCAGGCTTCCAAGAAACAGGAACCCAAGGATGTAATATGGATGTAGAGTTCAACTTGGAGTAGCTTGTGTGTACAGGGAGTTACTACAGTGAACTTCATGCTGCTGCCCTCAGAGAGTGTCTGCTGAAGAGGAAATGCACATTTAGGAACTTGGAAACAGCTACTTCAGCTGTAGAGGCTGCTCTACAGGAAGAACTCTCTCATGTAGTATGGTGGCATGCCAGTTTTAATCCATCTTGAGTATTGGTTGCTGTAGCTCAAAACTGGTTTAATGTAAAACACAAGTCTGAGATTAAGTTTTTAAAGAACTGCTGAATTTTTCATTCTTCTACACCTGACAGTATAAGAAGTCAGATCACCACAGGTTCAGTGGGTAAGGATAAGGCAAGGAGGGGGGAAAAAACCTTTATAACATTTTGTTTTTCTTACTCAGCTTCACATCTTACCTTCCTGTACACTTTTCCATAAGGCACTTATCAGTTGAATTTGTATGCTGTGACCTTTTAGCTTTAGCAGGGAGAAAAACAAAGGCTCTGGGCTTTCTCTGGCTCAGCCTGTGAAAACTGGTGGACATTTAAGCTTAATATACTAAAATTTCAGTTCCAGAGACAGGCCAAATAGAATGCCAAGATAGTCACAGGGAAATTATCTTTTTGACAGCACACTGTATAATGTCTGCTGGGGTGGCTCCAGTTCCAGCAAGTCATAACTAGAGGTCACACAGTCTGTGTCCAGTGTCTTTTTCCACCAGATCTAACCCCCAGTGAGAAACAAAGGCAAAACACATTCATTGTTTTGGCATTTTTCATTATCTGAAGACTGGAGGAGGAGTAACATAAGAATAGAAAAATAGTCACACTTGGGGAGTTCACAGGTTCATCTTTTCCATTGCTCTGTCTGCATCAGTGGCCCACACTGATGTCCAAGAACAGATGTGTTTGCACTGAGCTTCCTTGGTGCATCCCCTTGCTTCCCCTTCTCAGTCCACCATGCAAGGGACTCTGGGGTCAAACCTGGCATCTCTGAATCCATTTTTCCCAGTAATTTATCCACTTGCATTTTGGAGAGTTATGAACCTCAGGCTTTCACAAATCAGAAGTTCCCCAGTTTATTTGCATGTTTTCTAAAAGTTATCTGTTTTGTTTGTTTGGAATGTGCTGAGTACAAGTTTCCATTGAGGACTCCTAACTATAGTTTTGTAAGGTACAATAAGCATTTTCCCCTAGATTTGTTCTTCATACCCATAAGCAATATCATAATATCTGCCAGACTCAGTCACCTTGCTCCCAAGTTGAAAAGTGGGATTCAATTATTCCTTGTTTGCTTTCAGCCCTTCACTCCCTCTTCTCTGCCTTTTCCAGTTCTGTTATAACTTTCCTGGGAGCTGGAAAGGGGTTGGTGGAATACAACAGGAGTATGCAAGAAGATCATGGGCAAAAAAACCCTAATCTGTTTAGTTTCCCCTTCCTAAGTTTCCTGGCAATGTCTACAATAACCCCAATGTCTCTTTTCAAAAAGGGCAGCTCAGATTCCAACACTGTAAAGTTAGAAGTGGGTTTTGCCTCCCTTGATATTTATCTATGTTGAATTTTACCTGCTGTTTCATCACACAGAATTTGAATTACCTCTCAGAATTTAGCCCTTACCTCTGCTATCCTGAATATCTTACTGCTCATTTGATCACTTTGTTCAGACCTTTCAGTGACCTTGAACACCATTCTCTCCCAACATAAAGTTGTATTAATCTCTGCGAGCTGGAATTCGGTGTGAAAATTCTCCAGGATTCCTGACTTCTCTTTCCTCTTCATCTAGCTAGTTGTATATCAAAGATGAATGTCCACAGTAGCCTGGTTTTAAACCTTGCTGGCTGGATCTCCTATATCAATATCCCTGCTGAACCCTTCAGGAAAGCAGCTCTAATACCTTTCTGAGGAAGAAGTTTTGGCAGTGTTTGCTCATCCTCTAGATACCATATTTCCTACCCATGTGTACTCTTTTCTTTGGTGCAGGTCCTAATGATTTACCTGCTACAGACATAGCAGATGCATTTATCTATTTATCCACAGTATCCCAGATCTCTTCTGAAGCACCTTTAGAAATCGGTGTCATAATTGAATCCTTTAGCTCTCCAAATACATAAACAAGGGGTTGTGGATCACTGCTAATTCAGTTCTGAACTCCTTCAGAAAACACAGTTTATTATTAATAAGCATAAGCTTCCAAGTTCCTGAGACTTCTTGGAACATTTCAAAGGAATTTTAAGTTTCTGCTTCGTGCCTTACCAAACACCATTTCTATCACCGTAGATGCCTTTCATTAGGTGTTCTTCACCCTCTGCCACTTTCACATTTGACTACTTCAAACTCCTGTTTGACCTGAGTATTTTTTCTGAGACTTTCACTTGCATTAGGGGAACCTGAATACTGGTACTTCTGTCTTGTGCTGCCTTGCATTTTTAGTTTCTTTTCTGCTTTCCTTTTTTTTTTTTTGGCCAAAACTCCTTTAAAACATTAAAAAATATTTAGTGCTTTTGAAAACTGCCTGGCTTAGAACACTCACAATATTTATCCACCAACAAAGACTGCATGGGCAGCATCAGTAAATCACTACTTGACCTGAAGGAACCTGGAGTGGAAAGTGAAATCCATCAGGACTTTTAGAGCCAGCATTGTAAGTATCAAGTCAAATTCCTAGCATAGCTGATGCCAGCTAGGGTTCTGATTCACTGCAATATTTTAATGTGAGTTTCTGCTTTTAAATGACACTTTGCAACACCAGGATTATGCCAATCAATCTGCCCTTCCTATTTTGTGTAGTCCTTGCTCTGATTCAGCAGTCACACAAGTGGGACTGTGTATTTCCCCATGTAAAGGACAGGTATCGCAACATGTTTTTTTTAAAGAACACTTTCTCAGCCCTCTCTCTCATTCCCTAATCCCAGGGGATTATCTGGTGTTCAGGGTTGGTGTCTGGGTTGTTACAGCCTTAGAATCAAAAGCAAAAGTAAGACCAGTGGAGCTGACAGCCCTACATAGCAGCTGTAAGTGTGCACAGACTACGCTGCCCAAACTAGATCCATGCTCCTCATCCCAAGAAATTCTGTGATTTCCCTCTTCCAAGTTTCAAACCCACTGCCTACTTTTTCTGCACAGCTGATCAATAGAACTGGATTCTGAAAATGCCATTAGAGAAAAACTGATGTCAACAACAGAATGAGGACCCTTTCATTTCTCCCCAGAAAATAGAAAACAAACATTGTAAATTGCCCATCAATTACTCAAATGCAAATGCTTGAAGTTCTTTTCCCTGTTGCAATTATAGAAGTTCTTCCATGCAATAAAAGGTTATTAAGGTGATGCTTAATGGCCTTATTCATAATTCTAAGCAACCATCTTTAAAATTTAAACCTACCAGGCTGTTTGAATGTAAATCACAATGCTCTAGAGTATTAAAAAAAAAAAGTGAGAACACCATAAATTTCAAGTATTTTCTTCCCATCACTTCTGTTACATCAGCTTTACCGCTCACTCCTTCTCTCTCAATTAGACCATTGAATATTCTTCTCGCAATGCTCTCAGTGTGTTTTTCCCATTCTTGGTTGAATAACTCTCCAAACAGTTCCGTAGCAGTGGAGGAGGGGTTGCCTTCCTGGAACCTGCTTACTTATCAGAATGGACATCTAAATGGCCTCAGAGCAAAAATTAATGCTATCAGGACATTACAAGAGATCCTTCTGAGATCATTAGGCAAAACTTGACTGCAGCTCTGCATGCACAGAAGCACTTGGTTGTACAGCCATTCTCAGTATAAGCACCCTCAATCCTTTCCCGTGGAAACTTTGGTCGGAACAACAAAAGAGGTTGAGGTGTTTTTGTTGGTTTGGGGTTGTTTTATTTTTTTTAAATAGTGTTGTGAAAGGCAGGACTTGGTTTATTATTAACTTAGCTAGACTGTAGACCTTATCTCAGCCCATAATTAGCCTGGCTATTTTTTGGAATACTGCCTGATAGCAAACCTGCACACACAAGTAAATAATTTCTCCCACTCTGAAGAATTTGCTGTATTCTCTTGAGAAGCATCTGAATTATTTGAGCTAAGAGATATCAGCATGTGAAAAGGACATGAAAATAATAAAGCCCTTAACTTTTTCTTTTGGTCTCAGCAGCAGAAAGGTTTCCAGGAACAGCCCATGATAGGGTTCACCAGTTTCAGTCTCACATACAGCACACCTATAGTTGGAAAAAGTCTTTTGATAGGTTCCATGACAAATCCACAGGGGGTTCAACAAGCACTGGAACAAATCCAATTAGTTGCTAGGTAAATGCATTTATTTTTGTTTTCTAAATCAGTTTTTTCTTTCCTGATTTATCTTTCTGGACAAGGAGCAACATGAATGAGCAAATGAATGCTTTTGCAGCCAGGGCAATCTTTTGATTAAGGTAAGTGTGGTCTTCTCACCTCTGCTGCTACATACTGATGAGGTGAACTCTGCTGTAAATATCAGTTCAACATTACCATGTGTCTCTTTTGCCCATTTCAAATGAAACACAGAAACTGAAGATTGGCTGCAGAGTATCTCTAGTGTGTACATGAAGAGAACATTTAAGCTCTTTTACTGAGGGACCCCCTGTTCAGGATTCAGCCTCTAACAAAAGGGCCTCAAGGATCCTGAGATGTGGTTCTTTCCTCCCTATTTATTAACCAGCAGAAACATACAGACAAACAGAAAGAGGACAAAAACTACACCCCACAAAGAAAATTTAAAAAAAAACAAAAAAAAAAGGAAAAAAAAAAAAGAGACTGCATTATTTTTTACTGCTTAGAATATTTATTATGCTGTAACATAGAAAAATACTATTTTTACAAGATAGCTGAGAAGTACCATGTAGGACCCAAATTAATCTTGTCTCTAGACCAAGAAAAAGATCTTTAAAAATAGTTTAAGGAAGTTATTCTAATTCCCAAAGCAAGTACCATGAGGCTGGGTTTGGGTACAGTGATAAATATCTGCTCCTATCTGCAAATCATTCTATGCTGAATGACAAAAGGCATATGGATTGCAGGGGGCTTTTTGCATAGTACAAACTTTATAAAGGAAGTGTAGTTTTGCAACTACAATCACATTATTCCTTATGAAAAACTAAGAACTTTATTCAGTTTATAAGAAGAAGGTACAACTGGAAGCAAATACTACATGAACAAGAGCATATTTTGATCAAGATTTTATTTTTCCCTTCAATGACCCATGGGATCCACCCACATGTCCAAATGACTTTGAGAACCAATTGAAATCACTTGTCCAGCAGGGGGTCACAGAGATGATGAGGGGTCTGGATCATCTCTTATCAGGAGAAACCACAGGATCCAGGCCTGTTTCATCTGGAGAAGACTGACAGAGGATCCCATCAATGCATATAAATATCTCCAAGGCAGGTGTCAAGAGGATGGTGCCAGATTCTTCTTGGTGATGCCCAGTTGCAGGACAAGGAACACAAGGAGCTCCACCTCAATATGAGGAAGAACTTCTCTACACTGAGGGTGGCACTGGAACGGGCTGCCCAGGGAGGTTCTGGATTCTCCCTCTTTGGAGACATTCCAAATCCCACCTGGACACATTCCTGTGTCACCTGCCCTAGATGACCCCGCCATGGACAAGATGATCTCCAGATGTCCCTCACAACCCTAACTGTTCTGTGATTCTGTGTTTCTGTAAAAGGAATGAACTCCTTCCATAAAATGCCCTATGGAAGAGGAAAAAGAACTACCAGGATGCTACAGCCACTGTGCTACAAACCTTAAGTATGTCTTACCATTAAGATTTTTAAAAGCCATTTTTCAGATGCAAAATTAATGGATATTCAATTCTATAGAGGGATTAGGAACATTATACAGAGAGCTTTTCTAGTAAGTAATTTTATATTTCACAAAGGAAGGCCTCTAAGCACTATGTTCAATTTGCCAGTTGAAATGCAGCCCCAGAGATATGTGAAGCATCATCCAGCACATCTCTGATGTAGCCTGACTCCTCTCAATTCTTTCTAAGATCCAGCCAAATTTCAGAGCTCTGTGACTCACTGTCCTCAGAGAGGCATGTTTATGTCACCTCACTCCCCGACTCCTTCGAAGGACATTGCCACACAGGCATTGGTTTCAAAGCTCTCATTCTCAAACACCTCTACATCCACTGCAAACACCACCTCCAGCTCACCCTGTGAGATGATGGCATTGTGAGAAACAGAGCCAGAAGACGGAGAATGGAGTGACCCTCTTCCTTCCTGTGATGCTCCCTTTCCTAATTGTATGGACCCTGCATGCAGAAAGTGTGGGCATGATATTTCTGGGAAATAATGTTCTCTAAAGTTCCAGAAATATTTTTTACTTTATTGCACACACACTGGAAGATGTTACAAACCTGGTGCTGTAGACAGAGGTTTTAAATCATGGTTTATATTGGACATGACAGCAAAGCTGAAGATAAGGCAGCTTTCACACCTGACATATTTGCTGATTTGAGAGAGGAGGAGGAGGAGGGCCTTGGGATCCAACGGGAGACCTGTCTCATGCCAGGTTGTTTCAGTATGGATTTTCTTTAGTTGTAATGAAAATCCTTCTGTTAACTTGTCAGACACACATGATACCTATGCGGGGGTGGTCAGAGCAGAGTTTGCCTCCTCTGCTTGCACCAGAACCATCTTCAAGACTTAGCAATAAAAGTTTCCTTGCTGTAGTTTGTCTCAATTACAGGACTATCTGTCCAAAGGGTAGCATGTCTGGCAAGCTCATTAAGACTCTCACTGCCATCAGCATGTGCTGCATTTTGGAAAGAGTGCTGTACTACATCATTCATGACAATTTGAAGGTCGGGTGGGATCACTACACACACCAGGATAGAGTAAAGAAATACAAATGGCTCCTCCACCTCTGTGTCCCTGGACGTGGGTAGGTAAGTCCTGGAAGATTCCTTGTTTGCAGGAGGAATCTTACCAGAACTTGCCTCCAACTATTATTTACGCCACAGCTTTAATTACTCAGTTTTGCCATTAAGCCATGGGCCATCAAGTTTTAATGCAATCTTACATTGTTGATTAAAACATTGTGTTATTTCCTGAATGTCAAACAACATATGACAATGAAGTAGGCATAAAAGATCAGGAAAACAAATGTTCAGCTACTTCAGTACTGAATGCAAAACATAAATGGCTGATCTTTGAATGCTTTTGTGTTTGCTCGAAGCTTTATAACAATAAATTTGACAATAGTAATTAGTTTGCCATTCAGAAAAATGAAATTTGGATTTTCCTGAATTCTCCTGGGCCCAACAGCCTGTAGCTAAAACATATTAACTGGCTTTCATTGGCTCTCCTATTACTGTTGGTTTTTTGGGGTTTTTTTAATCAAAGACTGAAATAGCCCCAAAACTCTTACTATTTCTTAAAGCAAGTTTAGACATGCTGATGAACAGTTGTTTTATCTAATGTGGACATCTTGAAGTTATCCACATCATCCTAATCTCCACATATACGAAACAGAGAGCTACAGATACCTCAAGAGAATGACTCACAAAGTGATGTAAATTAAGTGGGTCTGATGAATTACCTTCTCAAGGGACCTGTTTCTCTCAACTGATTTAAATAAAGCTTAGGGTGACTAGCTTGGATTTAGCAAGGTGATGATGTTCAGACAGACACATTAAATTGCACCTATTTTCCAATCTTCTTAAAATACATTGGGTTATACATTAGAGCACTTCAAATTAGAGAATATCTTCAAAAGCATAGGAGAGCTATCTGAATTTAAATTTATTATCTCAGTATCTTTAAATATTTTAAGTATATAGTTATCCTTGCCCATGATATTCTTGCAGTCATGTCTGCCCCCAGCTGAATCCTTAGGTCTAGGAGGAATCAGAGGCCCAGAGGAAACACAAATGCTATTGATTTCTTGGACTTTGAGGAACTTCTGGTTATCATCTATAATCAGGATTGAGAAAATAACCCCATAAAGATCACAGCAACTCAGGTCTTCTGAAATGAAAACATTACTGGAGCGAGAGGCTTATGTCATACTTCTCATTTTGTGCCTGCAAGCAGCAGTAGGCAAAAAGAAAGACTACCAGAAAGACTTTCCTTCTCACAGCAGCAGGTTTTTTAAAGTTTTGCTGTGTGCCATGCTGCTGTCAGCTTGTCGGAAACACTGCTGCCACTACAAAGCCGAATTCTCCCCTCCCCGTTTCTCACATCCCTGAGGTTATGTCTCATCTACAGCTGGGTTATTTACTCTGAGCAATCACTGACCTTCCCAGAACAGAGGAGGATCTGACAACTGTTGAAACTCTGCAAGATCCGCTCTGAGACATCACCCAACCTTTCCCCAGGTGGTTGGTTTTACATGAGCATATTTCATTATAATATACCATGCCAACAAAACCTCAAATCACCCCCAATTATTTTCAAAACTGTGTGGAAGAAAGGAGAGGTCTGCAGAATGCAGATTTGATACAAAGAAGGACATGGGAATGTCAGAACAGATGGACTGGTATCCCAGGAAAACAAAGGAGCAATCTGCCCACGTGTCCCCAGAAGATGACAAAGGGATCAACCCAAATAGTTCTGTTTTGTCAAAAACTTACACCAGATGTCCTTTTCTGACAAGGTAACCAGCCTGGTGGCTGAGGGGGAAGCTATATAAACAACCTGACACATGACATCCTTACAAACAAGTTTTAGCGACATGGTCCAGCTGTAACCAGCCTTAGGTGTGGACAAAAGGAGTTGAAAACCAGCTTTCAGCACAGGGGCTATTGGTGAGTCACTGTCAGACGGAGAGAGAGGCTGTCAGCTCTCCCTCACTCAGTGTTTTTATCAACAACTAAATGATGGTACACAGAGTGGATAACAACAAACTGTAAGTTGCAAATGCCTTGAAGGGCAGGATTAGAGCTAAAAGCGATCAATAGTAGCTTGGAGGGAGGGTATGAAATCTCTATGAAGAAATTCAACAAGGACAAGGCTTCTGCTCCCTGCAGAAGGAGAGAAATTAAGTACAAAACAAGGACTGACAAAAGACCTGGTCTGTAAAATGGGTCCAGACTTTCTAATGTATGAGTCACGTGAAGCTTGCAATCCTGGGGCACACTGAGAGGGTTGCTACTTGTGAGAGACAGGAGGAGATATAATTTCATTCTTTCCAATGCTCTGTTAAGTCCCTTTTGGAGTGTTGCACTTAAAGGCCAAAGGGGAATCCAATCTGGAGAGATTTAAGGGAGTAATAGTGCTGAGAACATCTGATCCATGAGGAAGGTGGATGGTGGAGCTCCTTTGCCCCAGGAGAGCACTGTCTCAGGCTGCTACAGCTACTCGTACCCTCAGGGACTGTCTCCTTCCACAAGGCTCGGGCTCCTTCTTTGCAATTCACCTTTTCCTGACTTTTAAATTGTTCCCATTTCTCATTTGGCAAGGGAGGACACAGTATATCTTCCTCCTGAATAAGGGTTTCTAACCTCATTTGGTGTTCTCTCCTCTGGGCTTCCCACTGGCCTTTCCTTGCTCTTCTCACCCTTTGCTGGAGCACCCCACTGCCTAAAGTGAGCTCAGGTCACCTTTCATCATGTTCTTGCATCTCTACTTCTAGGTCACCCACCACTTCTCATGTTTCCATGCCCCCCCTTCTTCTGTTTTGGTATATGAAAAAAAGGGCCAGCAAGCCTGTGGCAAAAGCTGGGTAAGGAAAAACATCAGCCTAAGTAACTGATGACTTGAACTGGCTAAAAAAAAATGTTTCAATATTTGTGTGGGCATGGCTCCAACAGCATTTACAAGAGTTATTAGGAAAAAGGATAAATTTCCCACCCAAGAGAGTGCACAGAGGATTTTTGCCTCTCAAGTGACCTATATGCTTTTGGATATTGTATCTTCCTGGTCAGCTTCACAAATAATTTCATGTTTCTAAAGTGTGCAGTATGGATTTTGCTCACATGCAGTGCTGTGGATCCATACGTAGGTCATTGACGCTGCTTCCTGCACCATCTCAGGGGCAAGGGGACCTCAGGGGGCACCACCCTGGGCAGCAGCTGGCTGGCCACCAATGGTTTGGCATTCCTTTATAGAAAGAACCTGGCATTCGGGGTCTCTAAATGCGGCTGCATTGTTGTTTGTAATCCACAGCCAAAACCACCTCAGTTCCTGCACTCCACACAGGCTGCATGTGGGGCAGATTTCCACACCTTTCCCCCAGGGTTGACACCTTTGTGCCATCCCAAGTAGCCATGGCACTGCACTTAGCTGAGCCCTGCCTGTGGTGGCTGTGCCAGGACAGAGATGCTGGGGCTGCAGGAGGCATGGCACAAAGCAGAGGCAGCAAGAGTGTGACATATAAGGGTCAGTTTTCCTTAATGGACACCGTTAGTGTTTTTTTGTCAGCTAGTACTTTCAGAAATTCACAGAGCTTCCTCACTTCCAAAGCCACTTTATCCTGGGACCAGGACAGAAATGAAAACAGTGTTTTGTCACGTGTTTGTCACTAAAAGGCACCTTCACACAATGTTCCTCATACTTAGTGCATGCATCAAGTGCTGCTCCTCGGTTGGAGCCTAAACGTTCACGCAGCTGAACAGGATAATGGCATCGGAGTGGGGAAGGAAAGAATGAATCATTATTCACCACACAAGTCCTGACCCCACCATCTCCCTGGCAAATGAATGCAATGCTTTCCAGGGCTCTTAGAGTGATACTTTTGTGAGCCATCAATTATTTACCTACTGGTCAATAATTTAAATGTCCTGGAATGTGCATATTACAAAATAACTGTCTTTGTTCTTTAAGTTTACAAGGATACCCTGCTGGCACTAGCACAATTAATGACTTAATAAAGTCTCAACAGCAACATTGAAATACTGGATTTTACTGCTTTGATGGTAACTAAGCTGAATAGCTGAATTCTACACTTTGGAAAATTTATCCTTGAAAGAGCACATTAGGCATACGCAGAAGTTTCAGTAAATTTGGGGTAAGGTACCTGAGGTTTTAAGTGAAGGTTCTACCAAAAAAAAAAAAAAAAAAAAAAGTCACCTTTCCATAAATAGATTACATAGACAGTAAGAAAATACTTTTAAGGGGGCTCTTGCTAACAAAGCCATTTGCATATGAACCTCAGTGACAGTGGAGATGCGACGAGAGCGGTGTGACCGAAGAGGGTGCGATTCCAATGAGGCGGCTTCTGCAGCAGGTGCACGACTGCAGTCGGCTTGGGCTCAACCCTGAGAGGGTCACAGCCCATGTGAAGGGCTCCTGCAGTCCCCTCTTTCCTTCTCTCACATCCCCAGCTGGATACAGGAGGTGTTCATGTGATATTGGTAATTCACACCAATTCACTGCCTCTAAAAAGGTGTCCAGGTGACCCTGCTGTCATTTTAACAAGGCACCTGGACAAAGGGTGGCTTGTGTTTGCTCACAAGACTTCTATAACTGCTTAATTATGATGTATTGCAAATCAGAGTTTCAATGTAATTGAAGAAATAAACCTAGATAAGCTTTTGCCCTAGAAAACAAATCAGTTTCTCTTCATGAGCGTGTTTGGGACTGTGATTTGTGTGATCTGAACTTCCTTTTGTTTTCAGGGATACCAATGAATACTAAAAAAGAAACTGTAACACATTTGTAACAAAATATTTTCTAAAATCTTACAGGTGGTAGATCAGCTTTTGGTCAGTAAAAACAACCCTCCCACATTTCATCCCCCAAAAAGGTTATCAGTGGAGCAGATGAGTCACCAGCCCACCACCCCAAGAGCATATCAGGGTAGAGTGCTGTAGCATGAACATCAACAAGCCCCCAAAATGCTTACAGACAAACTTAACTGCACCCTTTCAGAAGTATTTGTCAATACAATTTCTTCTGTAATGAAAAAGGGTCAGTGTGATTTTATGTTCGGGTCCAGGTAATTACGTAAATTAAGGAACAAACAGGAAATTGTTCCATCATTAATGTTTTAGATTAAGAATGATAGAACGCGGAATAAACAAACAGAGCAAGAGGCAACAGTTCTGCGAAGTACGCATGGGAACACAATGTACTATGCTTCACATCCTGAAGGTAAACAACAGCATGGCGCCTCTGATGGCTAACAAGGACTGTGCCTGTGCTGCAGCTTCCATCAGACCTGGGATGGCTCTGCAAGCAACTCCTTTGACAAAGACAGCAAGAGCCTAATTCTTCAGATATTCCTGTCAGACAGGGTTGGAATTGGTCAATATGTTTAAATTAGCTGGGGCAAGAGGAGGAAAGGGCTGGTTTCCAGAAGTCAAATTTCCTGTTCTCTGAATTTCTTTGTTAAAACGTTTTTATTGCAAAACCAAATTTACCTTAGGCAGCAGAGTTTTATTCCACTAGTGTGCCCTTCCTGGGTAGAAAACACAAAACTACTCTGTTCTCTGTTTTGCTGCCTAGGTAAGGAAGATGAGGTGCCACACAAGGAAGACAGCAAGCTATGTCCGATCCTCTCTCTCTCTCTCTCTCTTCCTCACCATCTATTTGTCCCTCTAAACTGTACACATGACCTGCAAGAAGCACATCCAAGAGTTTGAGCAAGATAGCTGCAGAGTGACATTATTCCCCGTCCGGGTGCTGCATGGCTTCATTGCTGTGTGTTTACCACAATGGATAGGTGACAGTAGCACAGTTCCTACCTACCCTGCTGATCCAAAGAACTGCAGGCTGCAATGCACCCTGAGGGCTTCTTGGTACTTGTGATACCATTATTCACCTTCCTTTGCAGACCTGGCTGTTCACATCACCTGCCCCTCAGTGGGAAGCCACCCACGGGGTTGGAGTATTTCCTAATCTCCTCTCATTGCTGCCCATCAGTGCTGGGCACGTTCCCTGGGAGTCCTTTCCCTTCTGGCCAGGAAACACTGAAGCTTCTAATCTCAAGTGCAAGCTCTTCCTCCCTTGCCTCCTGCTGGAACTTTTCTCTCTCTATCACTGGGAGCACTATCTCACAGTAAAGAATCTCTCTGCCTTAATCCACATCTGTTATAAAACAAGTGGGGTATTTTGTACTTCCACTAACCTGATGAGGCTCTTTCTGACATATAAGGCTATGTTTAAGTATTTTCTAAGAACATACAAGCAGATTTCTACTAGATTACTTTGAAAGTACAGGACTTTTGGACACTCATTATCCCTCTATAGGTTTACACAAATACTCTGTTTATGCCTTCTATTCAGATAACTTTATTTGATTTACATCTCCATTTTTTTATCTTGGTTTTTAAATAGTTTTGTATCTTTTATTTAGGAAGTTAGAGTACACAAGTTCCTTGCTGAGTTTCAAATTGGAAAAAAAAAGGAACAAGAGCCAGGTCGTACAGTTAAACCAGAAGCTGGTAAGAAGCTTTTTATTTCATCTGTAACTGAGAAGGATAATAAATAATTAAATCTAAACTATAACTTTTTTTTCCTTTTTTTTAGATATAAATTCTAAAGCTGAAGTAATGTATCCAAATACTAAAAAGTGTTCGTCAAGGCATTATACAAATCAGACAACACATAAGTTATCAACAGCTCATTGAATATTAGAGAAGTTCAAAAGGCTGGAAAGAGTCCTCATACTGTGCCAAGACTTACTGAAAAAAGTTCAAATAAATAGATACTGCAACAATCCAAAACAATATAACTGATAATCTGACAGGAGAGATAGTTGTTAGGATGAAAAGTAGATGAGACAAGTAATGCCAGTAATACAAATTTATGGAAAATCAAAACTACCAAATAAATTTGATGATCTTTTTGTAATGTTACAAGTTTGGTTGTTAAATTAATAGCCCTGATATATTAGCTTCAGGTATAAATAAGGTATTTTAATATAGTAAAAACATTGGAGGAAAAAAAAGTCAAACCTAAACACCACATTGAAAATGACAAGCACAGGCTGTATAAACAGGATACCATAATTGAAGAGGCGGGTTTCTAACAGGTTCATGAAGACATCAAATCTGCCAAATTTTCAGGGGTGAAATGGAGGTATAAAAACTGATACTGACCCAAGTATGCAAGTGACCTGAAGAACAGAGAAAGGGAGCAACTGGGGGGACAGGGCAGACGGATAGAGAAAACAAGATACAAATATTAAGATAAAAAAACTTGAAGTGAAACATCTGGAAACAAAAGCCTCTGAAAGCCTCTCTTCCAGGAAAGAGCAGCTCTGATAAGGAATTGGGTATCACTGGGGATGACTGGCTGAGCTGGATCCCCAGTGAAACCAGCTGAAAGAGAGAGCACAGTCCCACAGTGAGCAACTGGAGTATGGGGCAGTGTCAAAGATGGCATTTTGCCTCTGTGTTTTTAATGGGTTGTGAGTGCTATTAGAGATCTTTGACTAAGTCTAATGCCTGCAATTGTGGAAGAGGCTAAAAGAGGTTAACACAACCAAAGAACTGGAAAATCTACTTTAAACACAGGTATCCATATCCAGTGTTCTGCATCTTTATTAAGGAAGTCCCAGCTCACTACACCTCCATTATGTGTATTTTACTGTGAATACCAACCATGCAGAACAAGAGGTACACAGCCATTCTGTGTAACAAGCAGGAACCCAAGAGCAGAAAAATACAAAGATAAAAAGTTTTCATTTTATGTGCTGTCAGATACTGGAGTAGGCTCTCAGGCTTCCTGGTAGTTTTTCCGTAACTCCCAGGTTGTTTTTTTTTAAATACTGAGGTATAAAATATATTGACTCAAAATGGGAGTTAAGGAAGGTCCAGGGTTGATGGTAGCTGGAAGATCAGAGTAGGTAAATGCAAAAGCTTTTTGTAGTTAGATAAAAAATTCACCTTCTCTAGAAGAATCCACTTCTTTTTAAGCCATTGGTTCTAGGAATGCCTCCAGCTCTAATCCTGAAGCCGCTCTTTCTTCTCTCTCCTCCCTGTGAGCTTGTCTGCCTTTGAGGTTGGTGCCAGCAGAGTCCATTACTGCTGCAGTCCAGACTGGCTGCTTGCATCAGTCCAGCCAAAGGAACCAACAGAAGAGAGCGACGTTTTTTGACATTTAATTGTACAGGTTTCCTATCTGATGTTATTTTTTCCCCCCAGGAGAGTTGACCACACGGATTGGAAAAAGTTCTGTAACTTGCCATGGGCTCTTACTGTGAGTTTCCTACCAGTGGTCCTGGATGGACAGCACTCACCCTATGCACCCCATCCCATTAAAAAGACCAGAGGGGCAGACTTTGGACTTTGACATCCTAGATGTAGCAGCCCGTGTACAATTCACACAGCAAACTGCTCTTCACAGAGATTTTGACATAAAGTATTTTCTTTTTCTCCTCACACACACAGAGAAACAGTGAACTCTGCAGAACTATGCTTGCAGTCTCATCAAATTGCTTAATTGGGTTTTTTAAAACAAACTACTTCCAGTCTCCTAGCTCTGTGATTAGTAATGTATCTAAATCCTCTTAGGAACTTTGTGAATCTATTAATCTTTCTAAGAAAGTATATCAAGCTGATTAAATGACAGTTGAAGTGTTCTGTGCAAAACATGAAGTGTTCATGTGCAAAAATAAGACAAAAAAACCCTCTGAAAAGTTATGATATGTATATATTCACATGTTCAGCCTCCTAGAAAAGAGGGCTAGTTCTGGTACTCTGAATATCTTAAGAAAATATTTCTCTCTAAAGTTCTTTTTTCATCACGGCATTTTTGTTTAACTAGTTAAGATAAAACCTATCAGTCATGGAAGAGCAGAATGGAAACAGCTTCATTAAGGCGAACCCTCTGATAGTTTCTTTATTTCTGAAAGTTAAATTCTCTTGAAAAATTAATCACAGTGAATCTGGCAGAACTAATTTTAAAATGTGAGAACATGAGAGATGGTCTACTTCTAGCCTCGAGTAAGATGAGATCAATATGTTAAATTAAGTCTACATAAAACCATACAGGAGAATTTGTATTGGCAACATTTATTCCCATTCGGGAGAGTAATTGCAATTTAGAGAGCAGTGAAGAGAGATCTTGGCAAAAATATCACTGGCTAAAATTAGTGACAGAAAAAAACTGCCCTAAACTCATTCATTGCCAGTCAAAAGTCAGTATCAGTTGCATTCACTTTAAATCTTCTGAAAAAACCCAAACAAATACACAAAAACCCCAGAGTTGTGATATGGGAGCTGGCAAGTACATTAAGAAGAGTTCCCCAGACTGTGATGCTGATTTTAATTCCTAAACAATTTCTTCCTACATCCAAAGGAAAATAATCAAAGCCACAGATATTTGGGGGGAAAAAAACCTACAGAATTAATAATGAATACTTAAAATTCTATTTCATTAACCTGTATACAAATATATATAACTTTGTATATAAATTTTGTGATTTAATGCTCAAAAACACACAAAAGGTATACAAATGCAGTATTTGGACTTTCAAATCATCAAGGAGAAACTAACAGCTTGCATTATTTTTTTGTTGGGAGTGGAAAGAGCAAGCAGACTCATTGTCACGTTTTTTCCTAACTGCAGTTTTACTCACATTAATTAACTAATTAATTGAGCACAAGTGGCATTAACAGCAAAAATGCCAGCAAAAATAACTCACAATGTTGCAGAAAGCAGTGGTGTTCAAGCTTCCAGGAATTTCTCTTGTGTCAGTGGTCCAGATGTTTTGGTGCTTTAACCTCCTCCCAACTGCAGTGTCTGGACAAATTTTCCAAGCTTCCTGTTTAGCTCACTTTTCTGAACAGATTGTGCCATGATCTGTGTCTCCCATTAGTTAGCACATGAATTACACAGAATAACCCTACCTGGGCTGTGCATCCAGTCCTGTGCCAAGGGCAGGTTTGTGCAGGTGAGGGAATGGCTGCATTATAGCTCCAACCAGATGGGATCTGTTCTGACAGGGCCAAAAATCCCCTTAACCTGAGGCAGCAGAACACCACAGCCTCACACAGGACTGTGGTTACACTTCCCTGGTCACCAACAGGAGACCCCAAAAGGATGCTACCAATGATTTGTAGTTACACCTGAGAGGAGGTTTTCCTGTTTTGTCAACAGTTCTTTTTATCAAACAGATAAAAAGAATCTTTTTATCTTTTGATCAAANAGTTACACCTGAGAGGAGGTTTTCTTGTTTTGTCAACAGTTCGTTTTATCAAACAGCTCATCATTCTGTTAGTTAGCTATATTTGCAATATTCAGATCGCTGTAACTAGAATTGGTCATTATCTGGATGCAAAATATTTAAATGGAAGTCAATACTGGAAACAAGCATTTCACTAGAGTCTGCTGGTGGTGGTGATATGGTATTAAACAATAGTAACAGCAGAATAAGGTGGCCACAGTTATTCTCCTTTCATTAACTCCATGGAAGAAGATAATTACATTTCATAGACTACTTTTTCCTCTAAAGGTCCGTTATTTTTAGTAATAACATTCATTTAAAACCATCCCCTCTCCGGTTTCTAGCAAGCAAGCCAAAACTGCGTCTCCATTGTGTCTCCACTGAGGACCATGCCAAGAGAGCTGCTGCTGCCCATGCCACAAGCGCAGCATCTCCACAACCTGCACCCACCTGTGCCAGCAGCCTCAGCTACAAAAAAATCTAGCTACAAAATCCCTACCAGTGGCTTCATAGCACTCACTTAGAAAAGCAAGTCCATCTATGCCATGTAGCAGTCCATGTGGAAGGTATTTCTAGCTGATTTTGCACCTCAGAAGGCTTTGGGGGGAGTTAAGCAAACCAAAACACAGGTGGGAAAAGCGAGCTACCAGGCATCGATTGCTTACTTTGCAAGAGATTTTTCTTAGGGAAATGTTCTTTAAAAGGAAGGCCAGCTTTGTTTTGAGGGAAAGTTGGAATATAAACACTCTCTTTAGAAGTAGCATCTGCTCTTTTTTTGTTTTTTAGCATATGCTCTTTCATTTACAAAAGGATTTGTAAAACTTTTCCTGGCTTTTAAAATTTGCACATTCAAAACTTTCAAGACAACCATCAAAATCAGAACAGTTTCATTTTTGTTTCTTTTTTGGTTGCTTTAATTTTATTATTTTGCACAGAAAAAAATAATTTCTTTCTTCCATTCTAGATAATTTAGTAACAAATAGCAGGCTTGGGAACCCTGGGAATTTCTCATAAGAGGAATAATCAAACTCCTGCCTAGATCTAGTCATTACCAAAGAGTACAGCCTTCAGCACAGGCACGGGGGAGAAGAATGGAAAAATGTTTGGTACTCATGCTTTCATGCTTCCTTTTGGGTTGACAGATGATACCTGTACTTTCCTGACACAAACCTTCACTTGAAACCAACTGGAGGTAAAGACAACATAGAGGACACTGTAGTAAATCATATATCTCCTTTAAAAAAACAAAAAAAAACCCAAGCCCTAGCAGCCTCCCCCCTAAAATAACACAAATTTCTGTACTCAGTGAAGTCAGTGAGGCTTTTATTTTGGCGATGAATAACAGCACAAACCAGTGCTGATACGCCTGGCCTTTCCTTTGAGGCAGAGGGCTGAAACAGGACGGAGGCGGGCAGTGCATGGGCTGAGCTCCAAGGCAGGCAGGGCAGCGGGGGGCCAGGGTGATTGCTCTCAGGTGAACAAAAGCTCTCCTACCCCGCAGGAAGAAAACCAACACAGGAAGGAGGGGCAGGGCGAGGCAGAACGTGCTGAGTATGATTTAATCCATCCAACAGGTACAGAGACCTCAACGAGGCGCTCGCTGCGTTTAGCCAGGCCCTGTCACTTGCCCAGACTATCAACCCCTCAAAGCAGTAGGGGTTGCCCTTGGGAAGCAGTGCAGCAGCAGGCACCCTTACCTGTGTCACATTTATAACAGGTTTTCCAGAAATCTCCGTGCTGTCTGGGAAAACAACTTGAGGCCCTTTTTCACTAGTGATGCCCATAGATGTTTATGGCCTCCTAACACCGCATCTAGCTGTATGTTCATGGATAAAACTTACATATGATGCCATAGGGAAAGCTTTCAGGTAGAGTAGCTCAGTCCCTTGGTGTTTGCAGGATGCTTGAAATGGCTGGAGAGAAAAATGCTCCAGGGAGGGGAGCATAGTTACTGCTCACATGAGACACCACAGTAAGAACCGGTAGCTTATTTTCAGAAAGATATTGATAAAATACAGATTGTTCCATGAAAAGCAACAAAAATTGTGTAATGCCCTAGAGAGGCTGATTTAACAGGGAAAAAATATTGAGAAAAATTATTCTGAATCTATAAGCAAGGACTGGTAACACTACAAATATTTGAGAAAAGAAAGAAATATAATATGGTATAGTTAGGTAACCATGAAGGCAGGGAAATATGGTTAATAAGTCCAAGCTATGACCTAGCACTAAAGCCTGGGTAGCTTGTGAAATAATTCCCTTTCTTCCTCATGATGCGTTCAACAAACTTTCTTCAAACCCTAGGAGTGTCTTCTCTTTGCCTCGAGATTTTCTAATGGATATAAAGGGCTCACAAAAAAAATCCTGAGGTGCAAGGCTGTCCCTTACTTACTTCTTTTATCTAAATCCTCACAAACATAGCTGACCTAACATCTCAAAGCCTAAGGGCACTGCTGTAATGTCATGCTTAGCAGATATCCCCTCTTCATACCAACTTCAGCCTTGTGAAGAGCATGAAAAATCTGTCACATCTCTATCCTGCCTAATACCACTTTGATTGCCATGCTAATATCAAGGCATATTACTGTATCTGGAGATTTCAGGGCTGCCTTTCTGTTAAAGTTGTCCCTCTGCTTTATTTTAAACTTTTTGATCTAATTATGACTCAAATAGGGAAAAGAAAGGGAGCAAAATAACCTTTGCCAACACTTAGGCCCGAGTTGAGGAAAGATTATTTACATGCACACAAACACAAGCAGGCAGCTCTGACTTACTGCTGTTGGCATTTTCCTAACATTTGATCATCTGGTTGCTAAGCACACTGCTACATTGCCACTTGACATTTGTGTTTTATTTTCGGTTTATTACTAAAGGTAGGAAATGAAGCACTCTCCTACTCTCTTAAATTATAGTCATCTTGCTAATAATACTGCTAAAAGCCCCATTCCATTTCATTTAATGAATTTAGAATACCTGATAAACATTCAGATACTGCCAAGCAAACCTATTGTCTTCTGCCTGAAGAGGCAGGGCCTGCTGAGAGCATTTTCTCATCAGAGAGAAGGGTTCCTGAAGTAATCCTGCTCTTGTAATCTGCATGGAAACTCACTGGAGCCCTCCAGAAGAGTTAAAACCATAGAACAAACCAAACCTACAACAGCCTCAAGTTGCAACATCAAAAAACTCAGCTCCTGTAATCCTAAAGAACTAGTAGGGTGTTGTGCAACCAAAGCAGAAATCACCATGTGTTTTGTCTGCCTTCAGTCAGCAGGGCAGTTAATAGCAGAAACAGTTTAATGCAATGCCCTCCTTAGCACCTGACCGTGAGGCCAGCCTTCCCTGCAAAGGTAGTCTATGGGTCTGATGAAAGATCAAAAGTAAATTTGGCCAAACTCATCATCTCTGGAAGATTTTTGACTCACTGGTGGCTGCAGTATAAATCACTTAACAGCTGAACCACCCGGGTCTTCTGTGCCAGAGGGAAACATGTGAGATGAGAGCTTTATCTTATGTATAAATAAATGACTAGGGTGACCAGCTTGGGTTCAGATGTCTGACTTCCAGACTCCCTAGTTAGGCATCCCACGCCTCAGGGTTCATCTAGAGCAGCGCTGAGTATCTCCAAACTCCTGCTGATTACAATGGCAACTTCAATTTTCCAGTCACTGCCAGCAGTGAGAAAAACATTTTACTCTGTTCAAGGCCTTAGAAATACAGCTGAGATCTTATTCCTGACTCCAAGCAGGAGGGGGGGAATGGCAAAGATAAGTCTTGTAGTCTGGGAAACTCCTACTGTAATGGACAGCCAAAGCCAGAATATGAGCATGTGCTCATCCCCAGGAGAACATGAAGGCACCAGCTCCTCCTCACATTTGAGTGGGAAACGGGCAGCAGGGGCAGCCCAAGGGCTGTGGAGACTTCTGTAGCTCTCCCCTTGCCTGGCAGAGGTGACCACACAGCTGTAGGGATGGGTGCAGGAGACTGGGAGGCGGTTGTAGTGTGGTTTGAGCCTTCTTCCAAACACAGAGGAGGAGAGGTAGGAGAAGGGTCAGTTCGGAGCAGGGCTGGAAACTACTTTGTAGAATAGCAAGTTTCCCTGTCCTCTGTTTCCCCTTTAGTCTCTCCACACTGGTTTACCCAGATCAACACTCAACTTTTCTACCCCCCTCTTTATCTGTCTCACAAATCCTCCCAGTCCTGCACGTCCCGAGTGCACAAGCACAGCCCTCATTCCTCCTTTCCCACTCCCCTTCTTTCCCCTGACAGTTCTCACAGGTCTGACTCTCTCCCTGTTTCTGCAGGCGAGCCCCAGCCTAGGAGCAGCTGGGGTAGCAGGGAAAGCTGGGGAGCAGCTCTCTTTCTTGCAGATAAACAAGTTACCACCTGCCAGCTGCTCTGCCGTGACACACACAGCACCAGCCCACACACAGGTTCTTCTCGGCGGCAGAGGAAAAACACAGCTTGCCCCCCCACACACACAAAAATAAACCTGCAGGGGGAAAACCTGCAGATGGGGCACACTCCTGTCGCAGCTGGGGCTTGGCACTGCCACTGTGCTGTGGAAACTGGAGCACGAGGAGCTGCCGGGTCACAAGTGTTCCCTTGGATGGCAAGGAGTGACCGGAGATGTTTAGAAGAGGAGAAGTAGGAGCATCAGCTGAAAACAACAGCACAGAGACAAGGATTTCACTGAGTGGGTGGACTGGTGTGTAGGAAAATATTCACTTATTTTCCAAAATAATTCGTGTTCTCCTGAAGAACAATGTCTTTTCTGGTAGAGAATGTCACTTCTACTTGGTATTAGTATGCCTTGCTGAGAATCTGCTGGGTTTAGCTCTTCCAGCTTTACAGTGTAGAAACGGCTTCAGCTGTGAGGAGGCCTTGCAAAGTAGAAGAACAGGTCTGTGCTCAGCACCGTGGCAGAGTGAGCCCTTGCCATCAGCCCAGCGAGCCAGGGAGGTTGCTCTGATACCACTCAGGTGTACATAACCAGCATTCACAGGTTTCAGAAGGTAAAGCTGCAGATCACTCAAAGTTTAAGCCCTGCAGTGATCTGAAAATTGTCATGTCACTTCTCCTGCCCGTGTTGCTCAGTGTACAATCACAGTTTGGTGCACCCGTGTGAGCTATAAGCATGGTTCAATACCTCGTGGTCCCAAAGAGGTGCTGGAGCCATTCTGATTTTCCTGGTATTCATGTGAATTACAACTATGGCCTAACAACCAATTTTAAAATAGTTTCTTGAAAGAATAAACATTGCATCTGTTACAAAACTGCCAAACACTTTCTATATGTCTATAAATAAGGCGATGTCAAGATCTCTGATTTTCTCTTTTGGAGTGTTAACAGAAAAGAAAGAATTTTTTTTCCTTCTTTATTATATGAATTAGTTTTATTGTTTGGGAAGGGACAGCTATCAATCATCTTCAGTTTTTGTCTGTATGGAAATGCCTGGAAATACTCAAATGTACAACTCTGATTATTTATGAGTGAATTGTCCAGTATGCATTGCAGTTAGTCCTCAGAAATACTAGGTTTTATGAAAAAAAGAAATAGCAGAAGCTTCCAATATAGTGTGTATCAATAACATTGCCTTTGCCTATGTGAAAAGCTGGTACCTGAAAATTTCCTATGTAATCAAAGAAATGAAATATTCCAAGTCCAGAATTTTTTCTTAGATTTTTATCTCATGTGGCCTGAAATACAGATGTTTTCAATTCTTCATCCTTTCCATCTAGGGCTTTCTAAATATCTCTTAATTACATGGCACACTTTGGATTGTCAGATTAAAAAATTTAAAAAATTTAAAAAAAGGTTTTGTTCACGATTTTTCTACACTTCTGCCTAATTAGATTAAATTCCTCTGCATACCAGAGGAGTCCCTGCACTTTGCCACTGCAGTGAAGCCAACAGCAAAAACCAGCTCGACTCCCTGAAGAACTGTGACGAAGATGCGCTCGTGTCACGAACACCCAGGGGCTTCAACACGCCCGTGTGGCTCCTGGTTCCTGTCAAGGAGTGGCACTTGGCAGCCCCATCCACACTGCACTTTGCTAAGTGGAGCAGGGGCATTGATTCCTGCAGCGGTAGCCCAGCTTTTCTCCAGTAAATGTTTAATCCAGGAGGAATGTGCTGTGTCGTACAGTGGCAGGTACAGAAAGCCTCCCCCTACGCTCCCCATGAGTTTCACCAGCCCAATTCCCACAGTAAAAGGCAGCAGAGCACCGGGCAGTGCCTTACAGGCAACTCCCTCACTCGTGCTGATGGGACCATTTAGACACATGAGAAGGGAGTGTATCTAGCACCTGTGTGAAGAAAGAAACTAACAAATAATTAGAGAAGAAAGTGAAACTTCTCTGAAGCCGGGAAGTAAGTTAAGCTCCTCATGTACCAACTCCCAAGGCAAAAGATTTCTAATTAAAAATTTTGTTGTGGGAATGCATCGCCAGGCACCAGCTGGAGGGAGGAGAGAGTCTCTGTGTGTTCAGTGAGCTCTCACCAGTCTTCAGCCTTCCCTCATCATATCCCAAAATAATCAAGGGTGGTGGGTGTGGGGCCTCCTGGGAGCACAGCTCCAACACACACGGAGGATCGATCCACAGTCAGATGGAAAGTGGTAACACTTTCACAGCTACTTTTGCCCAGTGGTTGCCTACAGGGCAGCTTGCAAACCAGTATTTTTTTTTCTAAATTAAGGTCTCATTTCAATTGCAAGGTGGCATTTTCCAAATGGAAATATTTTCCACCAGGGGAAGGTGTTGTTGTGCTTCCTTCATTTCCACGCTGTTTCCATGTCAAGGACAGGAGCACATTGTGTGAGTATCACGCCCCAGCGGTTGGGTCTATCGTGTACCATCTACAGCTTTAACTGGACCATGACCGAATTGTGGCCAGCTGTGGTACAAGTATAAATGAGATCCAGCATTCCTGGGATGCCCTCAACAGTGGCTCCAGAATAGAGGCAGTTTTTAACCCTTGTTTAACAGAAAGCAGAGAGGCAGAACTGGGTCTGAGGAACAAGAACACAGTTGGCAGAAGCCAAGTAATTATACAAAGGTGTTGCATTATCCTTGGTTTTGCCTTACCCAAGTTACCCCACTTCTTCCTTCATTCTCTTGTTCACTCAGATAGCAGAGGAGTGGATGGAGCTTAAGAAGAGTCAGCAGAGACTCACATGTAATCTAACACACAGAAATTTGACATCAGTGTTGTTAGGAACAGACTGAATATTTCAAGCTCGTGTTTAAGTGGCATAAGGAAGAAATTGCCCTAACTAACCTGTTGTTCATGAGTGAGAAAACAGTCTAGATGTATTCAAGCACATTTCTGAGCATCAATAGCATTTTTGGGCAGTGCCAATAGAACCCCCTAAGCAGGCAGCAGGAGTGTGTCAAAGGAGGGGACTGTAACTCCTCTTACAAAAGGATAATAGCCTACAGTTTTAAGAGAGGTGATCACATCTGTGGAACAGTGTTTAGAGAAGACCCAAAATGGAAGTGATCTCTCAATTTCAATAACAAATGGACTTTACAAATACAGTACTAAAAGAGTTCTTTGCTGACTTCCCATGATAAGAGTGTTACAGGAAGGAGGACAACAGAGATCACTGCTGTGTATGGCACAGGAATGATGCTCAGCATGTCACAAAATACAGAGCTCTTGAATTCTACCAGCTCTTCATTGTTACAATATCTCCTGATAAGCATGGATCCTCTCACCTGCCCAACATCCACACCTGAAACCTGCACATCACATCACATCACATCACATCACATCACATCACATCACATCACATCACATCACATCACTTCACATGCTTTATCAAACCATTCTGCCTCTTCCAGGGTCTCCAGGATATGATCCCATTATCAAGGCACCAAAATTCTCACCCAAGAAGAGTTTCTATGCCTGAAAACTCTTATACACACAAACAAACACACACACTCTTTCCTGTTTCAATAGGGTCTCCTTTTCTCTTTAAGGTCAGCAATGAACATCTGAGCCATTAAAGTGGCCCAGGTAAAGAAGAAGGCTGTGAAAATTCTGGTGTTCCATTTACTGAGATTTTTGCTTACATTTCCACCTCTAAAATTTCAGATATTTCACTTTCATAGAATGGTTTGAGTTGGAATGGACCATAAAGATCATCTAGTTCCAGCCCTGCTGCCATGCACAGGGACACCTTCCATTAGACCATGCTGCTCAAAGCCTTGTCCAGCCTCAACTTGAACAGTTCTGTCTCCAGATTTCCTTTAGCCCCCCTTTAAGTGCTGGGAGGCTGCTGCAAGGTCTCCCAGGAGCATTTTCTACTCCAAGATGAAGAACCACATGTCCCTCAGGTTGCCTTCAGATCAGAGGCTCCTGATCATCTTCATGGTCCTTCTCTGAACCCTCTAGTTCAAAGACTCTCTTAGATTTTACTACTCTTCTGGCTTTTGTGTTGGGGGCTGCAGTTCCCTATAACCCCACAGAAATCTCCTCCTTTCTCAGTCAAGCTGTCTTTTGTCACTGAGACTGCTGAGCACCCACATCAATTGTTAGTGAGGTTTTCTCTTTACAAGCTCAGCATAACTTTGGATCTTGGATGGGAATTACATTGGTCTTCTTCACCAGCATCGTGTCTTCCCTCCTCCATCACCAAGTCCTTTGTTTGTTCATTTGTTTTAGTGGTTGTCTGTATTTCAGGATCAATCTACACAATTAGATGCTAAGTTCCTCTTTTTTGGATAGTGACCCTCCTCATTAAACAGTTCGTGCTCTAGGTGGTTCTTCTGGGCAAATTTTGAGCAGCCCATGGCAGCTGCTTTTCCCTTTTCTTCAGAAAATCTACACATCTCTATCTGCACTCTGCACTTGCCTCCAGCATCATGTCCCTAATCCTCTAATCCTTGTTTTCAAGACGTGCAGAAGGCTGAGTTTTATCAGTAAGTAGATCTTGGCAGAGACTCACTCCAAGGTAGTACACGGCAGTACCTCTGCTTACGCAAGTACCTCTGCCTGCTCCTGGTCACCATCTCCCATCACAGCCTGCTATTCCTAGCCCCGGCCCTGAGACACAAGAGGACAGAAATCCCACCAGACTCTCCTAGATTCCCCTCTTCATTTCTTAGAAGAGATGTAGGTACAAAAAAAAAATTAGAAAAAAGGAAAAAAGAGTGGCTTACTTATCTGAGTGTGCATCATATTACGGAAACCTAATAAGAAACTCTGTCCCAGGCTTCCCTGATCGCTGACATATGAGCCTGGTGCAAGAAAGGTGTCAGCATTACCTTTTCGCTCTGCTGCCTAAAGGAGACTGCCACCTTTGGAGTCCTTTTTGTAACCATTTTCTGTGCAGTCCTGCTCAGGCCAGGCTTTCAGATAGCTAGAACATTGCCAGAGCAAACAGACACAATTTTGAGAAGTTAAATGAAAATAAGTGTTTGGTCATGCTTTCTCAATACTAGAACATGCTAGTATTCTTTAATACTAGCATAAAACCAACCAAACAAATCAAGTCCAACTACAACAACTGATCCAATCTAAATTATTCCTCAAAATTTTAACTGCAGTTTCTTATTCCCACCTTTCAGAATATGCTTTTTGGCCATTTTTATATGCAGCAGCTGCATTTAGTTTAGTTTTTTAATTGACAGCCAAGGTTGCCTGTAAATATCTGGTTGAGGAATCCTTAGCTGTGTCACCAAAACAGCAGACTGACTTTTGTGCCCATCTGTCCCAGGCACCTGGATGTCTTCTTCATCTTTACAGCTGGCTTAGGCTTATCTTCAGTCCCATATGATTACAATGAGCTAACAGACATGTTTTGATGTCTTAAGTTCTTAATTATGAAGAAAATTTATCTCTTTGGAATTTGGAGGCTGGGAAGGAAGGATATTATCATTTTACTTCCAGGTTGTTCTCATACTTCCACTTGAGACTTTCCTATTGAGCAAATTAGCCTGTATTGGATACCCTGTGCAATACTGTTCAGCAAGGCCTCAAAATTATGGTTTATAGACCATGTGCTTTGCTAACAGCTTTCTCCTTAACTTTCCTCAACAGCTGAGATTTAATCACTCATTATTTCTGATGCAACTAACATACTATGCCATACCTTCATAATTTTTGTCTACTCTCCCATTTTTCTACAAAAAAAAAAAATAAAAATTAATTCAACTAAAACATGAGCACTGAGTATTCCCTTCCCTTCCATTTACTTTTCTGGGTAGTGCTTTGGAGGAAATGTGGAAACCTATTTATGTTTAGGACTGACAGCCTGTTCATTCTAGGCACAATTACTTTCACCCCCTTTTGCAGCACTCAAGCCTCCGTACTCCCTGTCTGCATTGTCACTTCTCCAGCCTGGATGTTGTACACATTCTGACAAATCTTTTTCCACACCCTCCTC
>VWZN01000697.1:137154-149241 GCA_013396955.1 Regulus satrapa | reverse complement strand
GACGGGTGGGCGGGGGAAAGAAGTCGGGCCACATTAGAATTATTCTGTCTTCTGACCTGGCCCACAGCTGCTGTCTTGTGAGCAGCCTTCACTTACAGCTCCCCTTGCACACATTTAGACAAGACTGAGGACTCATTTGTCTTCCAGGGATGTCTTAAGCTGTAATGGATGTTTTACCATATAGCACCATAAGTCTTAAGGATGAGAGGAGCAACATAAACTCAATAATTGACTTATGAAAGTCATTAATAATAAATGCAATTATGGAGCTTTTGTAGTGATTTGAGATCTTCAGAATATTTCAACATCTGCATTATCCATTTATGATTTTAAAACATAGTAAGATAATATAATTTTTGCAGAAATCTTTACAAGGCATGAATTCTACACGATTATTTAAAAAGTAAGAGTTCCTCCTGGAGGAGAAAAAAATCCAGGGAATGGAGAAAAAAAGGAAGGGGAACAAGTATTTAAAGTATGGTATCAATTTCTAGGCCACAGAAGTATATGCACAATTTAAGACTGGATGAGAGAAGAAATATGGCTAACTTGAATAGAGACAAGATCAGGCACAGATTATGGCACTGAATATCACCAGGGGAAAAAATCATCAACATTTAAAACAAAAGAGTAGCTAAGAGAATAAAATAAAATAAAATAAAATAAAATAAAATAAAATAAAATAAAAAAATTTAAAGAAAAGAAAAAAGAAAAAAAGGAGGTTGTTTCCAAAGGAAAATAAAAAGAAAATAAGAAAGGTCACATAAACCAAATAACATATAATCAGACAATTTTATATTGCATTTATAGCCTTCCTTATGTCATCACATTATATGTTGAATGTTCAGCAATATAAACATGTGCAGCGGTGTCACTCCTCCTTAGAAATCTTCCAGGACTTTTCCAAATTATTTCTTATTTCAAGATGAAGAGGTTTTCATTTTTTTAACTACTGCACAAATCATGAGTCAAGACTTATTAAATAAGCACCCAGCAGTACCAGATATCAGAACTGAACATTTAACTGGTCCATTTCTTCTTTCCATCACCTTTTCTATCCCTAGAGTCTTTCCATATTGCCTGATAAATCAGAGGTTTTAGAGAGTAAGAGCCAGCCCCCCAAAGAGAGCTTTCTCACAATAAACCTTTATGACACCAGGTTTTTATGTTATCTTTCTTGTCAGGACCCAGCACATATTGTAGATAGACTTTTCATCTCTGCTGATGCATTCTAAAAGTGGTAGTAAAATGTAAGCAAGAACAAGATGTATGGGAGGACTCATAAAATCTTTAATCAACCCCTGCACATTGCAAATAATAAAACAATTGCTTCAAACAGAATTTAGTGCTACAGTCTTTGACTTCAACAAAAATCTGAGTCAAAATTATAAAGCCAGGCCTCGGTAATACAAAATCTTCAGCAATCTTATTTATTACTAAAAATCCAACAGGTCTTATTTTTGTGTGGGAAAAAAAAAAAAAAAAAGAAACAAAACCAAAAACCCAAACTGATTTTGCCCTATTTAATTTTTGTAAGGTTTTAAAATCACCACTAGCATATAATGATTGCCACAAGGTTTTACAAAACTTCATGATCTGTTGCTAATATTCAATACAAGTATTTTCTAGGGAAACTCAAGATATGCCTGCTTGATGTTCACAAATAATTTTGAAGATGAAAAGTAAGAATTGCTAAACATTAGGCAAGTCTGACCATCCTCTTATTACAATACAGATAGACAATCTTTCAGAACAAGAAAAACGAGACACAAAGCTGGTCTGGTGAGGATCCTGTTTTGCCTTTGAAAAATGTTAAAGTAATTGATAGTTTCAATAATACGTAGTTTCAAAGTATTAAGCATTCCTTTGCTCATTGCTTCAAAGGGGTCCCCAAATGCCTAGAAATGCAACTATTTTCCTTTTCATGTTTGATAGGAAAAAGTATTAAAAAGACTCTTAAAAACACAAATAAAGAGATCTATCCACTTTTTGATCCACCTTTATCTGAAATTAAAAAAGAAATTCGAGTGCTTTACAAGTCCCTCTGTAATGAAAAGCCTCACAAAAAGACTCTGATGTGGAACTAATTTGCATTCTGAATGTGCTGAATGGACTACAGAGACTATAGTAACCTTTAGAGAATCTTTGCTGCATTAAAAAAAGCAATTCATATTCTACCTCCTTCTACAGAAAATGAAAGGTTGAAATATATAAATTAGACAAAACAAACAAACCTTTCATAGTATATTATGAGCTCCAGTTTTCCTGTGCACTTACTAAAATTTCAGTAACTCCTCTTCCAATTTCAAGCAGAGTAAATTTGAGCTATTTGACAAATGCCTCGTCACCATTTGATTTAAAAGTTGCTACATACTGAAGCATATTTCAAGGAATAAAGCATTAAGAAACAACTTATTTGAACTACCTTACTGTCTCACTCATGCCATCAAAGGGATTATAGCTTTTTTATTATTTAAAGCTCAGATAATTTCTAGCCTGTCTAACTGACTTTAAGCTTACATGACCACGTGGTGCATGTACATCTTTACATTTCCTTAATTCAAGTGTTGGAACCCAATGACCCATGTCAACAGATTCAAACAGGGTGGTCAAGGCCATAAACACAATCAAATTCCTGCTCATCCTGTGAAAAAAAAAAGAGGGTTAGAGAAAAGAAAAGTATTCTCTAAAAGCTTTCATTAAGAGATTGGAAACAACATGCACATCATTTCATGTGAGACAGTGAGCCTTTCTAAAGAGCTCACTCAGAAAGTGTCTGTTGGACACCAGAATTCCCTCGGCTTCAGTGTTCATGGGGCTGTTCACTAAGGGGTAATCAAGTTAACTTCAAAAGCAGTGAAATAGTGATTTGACAGCAATTCCTTTTCCCCACCATGCAGCCCCATTAAAATTATCTTTCAACCATACGAGATGCCTTTCTTTCCTTATTTACCCTTGTCCTTATTACAAGTCCTACATAACGAGGCCACATTGCTTCTCCAGGTGCCCCAAATCCTTGCATCCACGCTACTACCTTGGAACCAGATGGAAAAGAAGGGCTGTGAGAGGCCCTCCAGCCTTCCTCTTGCCCCAAGGTATGATCAGCTAGATCTGAATTATTTCGAAATGGTGTTTATCTAACCTGCTTTCAGAAACATCCTCAACCTTCCCCAGCAACCTTGGTCAATGCTTATGAACGTGACTTGTTATCTTCACAGCACACAGGAGAGCTGTCTTTTACCTACAGGCTTCAATATGCTTTCTGCTTTTCTTTTTGTAGCTAAACACACTCTACTCTTTCTACTTTTTTTTTTTCCATCTACAGCTGTTGTGATTTTCATTGTTCTGCTCTGAATTTTACAAGTTGATATCTGCTAAGTGCAGTGTCCAAAACTGGACTTTTTATTTGGAGCTTGTAAAATTTCTTTTAAAGGATTGGCCTGAAGCATTTTTCAGAAGTTTCTTTATTTTTTGCAGTGTCCTTTTCCCCAGCAAATCCACTACTTGCTAACCCAAACCCTGCCTTCTTTCCAATTCCCTGACACCCCACTCTGTTATGTGCAGAACAGCAATTAAACCCCATTTTTTCCTCTCTCCCCAGATGGAACAAACCCAGCAAGTCTGCAAGCTCTTCAGGGCTGAAGCCATCTTAAAAGGCACTTAGCTATAAACTAAGCTATAATTCACTATATTAGCTATAAAAATATATATATTAATATGTCTATATCATATATATATATATATATATCACAATGATTGGCTCAAGCCCAAAAGTGGGGCTTGACTGGGGCCCTCAGCTGTCCCTGGGTCGAAGCAAAAAGGAGTGTGGCTGCCCTGGAAGGGTGCTGATCCCCACTCCTGGGACAGGAGTGCGGGCAGACTGCAGAGACCAGGCAGCTCTGTCTTCTGCCTTTAGCTCTGTTAAATTCGTTCAGCTGCAGCAGAGAAAAAAAGAGACCACCTAGGTGGATGGATATTTTACAGGCCCTCCTTCTGCCATGGCAGTCAGAGGTTCTAGAGTACAGGAAGCAAAACAAGCAGGCACACAAAACAGATGAGAAAAATAAGCAGAGATCACATGAGGTCCATAAGAGCTCTCAGCATTATACACCGATTTTACACGGAAGGCCATCAAACTACAACCCACAAGGACACTGATCTTAACAGGAATTCAAGTCAGGCACCAAATTACCTTTGAAGACCTGGGCTTTGATTGCTGCTGTGACAGAAAATGGTGTAAAACCTGCTGACAAATGGCTAAGCCTACCAGGAGTTTTGCAAGCTCTCAGCACAGAGTGCCTCTGCTCTGAGGAACACTTCATATCAGACTGGAAGGAAAGCAAAAAAAAAGAGTGAAGCAGAAGTTGAACAATGTCAGCCTGCACTGCTGAGTAAGAACAGACCTGCTGAATGTCAACACATTGAAATACTAATTCAAGTCCCAGACCCCCATCAGCTGCCTAGTAAAATTCACCAAATTCCTAGTGGGGTGAATCACACATTTGGGGATCAAAGCTGACATCTCAGTCAGGTCACTGGAGTATGTGTGTCTACTTTACCTCTCATCCTGTTCCTCCACGATGCTGGCAATGTGCTTTTGCTTACAGGAAAACTGTGTCAGGGGCCTCAGATCAGTGCCAGATGAATGAGGCTAAATTACTGTGTTTGTGTTCTGAAAATAGCTGTATGTTCTTTTGATATTTTAATTTCAGTAAAACCCCAAATTAGCAGGGAAGAAAATATCCCGTCTGTCATCCTGGTAATACTTCAGGTTGGCTCATTTACTGATGGCACTTTGCAAGAGGACACACCTTACAGAAGCCTGAGAATTCTGGAATGGAGGCTAATTCCAATGTGAAAAAATTGCTGTGTTGCTTGTAATTTTGTGTTAGTTTCCTGAAACAGGAGAGACAACAAAATCGGAGCCTTAAAAAAGTATGTTGAAGATACTGTTGGAAACATAAAAAGACACAAAAGGCCAGCAAGTTTCAGAAAATATATTTTGAAAAATGTAGCTAGCAGACACATGACAGAAAATGTCATTGTCCTGTCTCAGAATAATGATGCCATCTCTTTGCATTAGTCGCACAGCCCTGCCAAAGGACTTTTCTTCCTCATTGTTCAAAACTTCTTTGCACTTAAGCATTAGAACACTGAAACTGCCATGTTTGAGCAAAGACTCCATAAAATCTATATTCTATATCATGTTTTATGATTCAATAAAGTCCATTTTCATTCTACTAACATGCCTCAGACTGTCTTCGTAACTGAACAGCTACCAGATAATCTGCTTTCAGAGGAAATTCTTCCTGATTCCTAAAACAAGGAAGGTACTCACAACATGCTTTCTATCCTTTTTCTTTTTCTTTTTTTTTTTTAATTCTTGCTATTATGGTTTTAATTGTTATAATGAGCCGTATGTACTCAGTTTTGAATTCTTCTAGTCCAAACAATCACACAATATGCACTTGTCATTGTTCTCGGGCCTATACATCCCTCTGAACTCCAGGTTCAGTCTTACGCCTCAAAAACCATCTGTTTTTTTATACAACTGGGGAAGAAAAAAAAAGGAAAGGTTTTGTCACATGAAGTTTACATATTTCAGGGTAATGAATGTGGACTTTAAGTCCAGGTTATGCACACTAAGCGATCTGAAAAAAGTCCACGCTGTGCTTTCAGTGAGAGTGGTTGAAAAGCGGGAAACAGAACAATTGCTTTACAGAGGCATTGCTTCCTTTAATAATTTGTGCCACATAAAGAATACTTTTCACGCTAGGTCATTCAAGAGAGATTTTGGTGGAATGTGATCATTCAGTTTATGCAGCAAAACCGAGCTACCACGATTTAATTCTGCTGTGTGCTCAAATTTTATATTGTACACCCATCAGTTGTTAAAGCATAGCTCCTGCTAAGCTGAAAGCATAAAAGAAAGAGTCTCGTTTCACTTCTGAAAAGCCTGAAAATGTTTTATTCATGTATTTGTAGCGCATACATTGCAGGGAGTATTACTGGATTCACGAGAGAATTGAATGACCCTTCACAGATGAGATTCTGTTAGTTTAGGATTTTGATTGGACAGTAAAGGATCTATCAGGTTTTTTTCTTCAGCTCCAGGTCATTCATCCTGGACGTTTTGATGAAGCCTAAACCAGAGCAATTATGCATTCATGAGCAGGATGCTGAGGGTTTCACTTGGAAAACTGAAGGCTGATAACCAAAGTAAGGATCAAGTATCTTTCCTGAGGCTGCTGCATAATGATGAAAAGACCACATCTCAAAGCACGTATTGCAGAAAGCCTAGTGCTGCTCTTCGAGCTGCTGTAGATAAAGTGATGGATTTAAAATAACCAGCCCTATCTGTCGGGGCTCAGTAGACCTGTACAGTGCATCAAACATAATGTGCGTTCTAGAATGAAGAGCTTTGTGCTGCTACGAGGCAGAGCTGACAGCTCCTGTTTCAAAGTTATCTTTAATGCAAAAACAAGAAACGGTCCCAATTGTATCCATTACAATAAAGATGCTGGATGATAAAGTCTGCTGCCTAAATCATTTCAGTCATGTATGGGAAATCAAATCTCTATAAGCCTGAACGCACACAAAATGCAAATCACTCTGAACCGCCTCTAATACAAGCACATTCACATCCATCCTCGATTTCAGATACAAGGTGTTATTGTGAGCTCACTGCAGAGCCTGGTGTAACCCGAGTCCGGGGAAATGCTGACTTGGAAACATGCGTGACAAAGAGCTCAGCCCTGCAAGTGTTTGTTCCCATGAGCCCTTCCAGAGGCCAACAGGCTGCGTAAGAATGACTCTGGGGAGAAATTAGTCCGTATTAAACAACGTACTAATAGATACTAACTAATACTAACTAACATTAGAAAGCAGGCCGCTGTCTCCAGCTAGCTTGAGAATATTTGAGGCAAACCCTCATTTGATGGATTCGGCTAAAGAGATAGGAATGGCTTGTCAAAATGACCCTGAGTTCATTTACTGAGACATTAACAATGTCCCATCCCCACGTGGACAAAGGGGGGACTACCCTTGGTACAACACGGCATTGCCTGGAGGCCGTTCTTGTGTGGAAGAAGGCTCAGGGGACTGGGCTGTGTCTTGATGAAAACAAGGAGGCCACTAGAAGTGGTGTTGGATCTGGCCCAAAATACTTCACCTTGTAGAGATTTTTGCTGAATGGAAGTTGTTCATTCAAAGTCCCCGTGGATTTCTAAACTAGCTGAAAAGCAGGGTTTGGAAAAATTTGAGGCCTGTTCAGAGTATGATACTGAGAAGGAAGGAATAGTAAGCTGCACACAAACTGTAAGTGCTTATTTTAGGTATTTTCGCCCAAATAATGACACTGTACGTTATTCAGGATGTATAGCACATGTTTACAACGAAAGCAGTGCCATGTATCAAACAGAGCAGTATTGTTTCAGAGTCATTGCAATGTACTCTATCCAGACACGCTTCAGCTGGACAGATCTGTGAACGGGACAGGCACAGGTAAGAGCTGGCTCTAGTTAGTGTAGGTGCCATTTAAAATAATTAAATAGTTGTGAAGTGCGTAGGCTCCATTCTCCTCCCTCCCCTCCCTGCTTTGTTAAATACATGAATGTTAAATACATCCATCACATCCTCTTTCCCTGGGTGGATTTCTTCATCAGTGATTCCATTGTCCTGTGATGGAATGGAACAGAACAAAGGTTACCAGATCATTTTTCTAAATCACTCATCTGGTCTGGTGAAAACTCTAAAACTCAAAAGGATTTAAATAGTTTAAATGCCATTCAAGAGCAATTTCTTAAAAAAAAAAAAAAAAAAATTAAGAAAAGCATGGCACCAATTAAGCCAAGCATCCCATTTTGTCTGAATATTTTGCAAAAGCTTCAAACACATTCCTTTACTTCTTTTATTGTACTGGCATATCACAGACTTAAGGCCCATTGTCGCAGCCTTTTTCCACGTCTGCCTGCCTACGGAGGGAGGTTATTTTTAGTTTTATGTTTTTAAAAGAAGGTACACAGCCGGGTTGGTTGGTTTATCTTCCTGCTTTCTCCTGGAGCATTTGGAGAAAAGCTAAACAAAGGAACAATGTGCTTTGATACTCCCTGCACGTTCCAAGGTTTAGTTAAACAGCGAGCTTTGATAAACTTCTCCTGCTCCTTGGGTTTGTTCAGCCTACTGGAAAAGCACAGGAACAGAAGCAAAGGGCTGCCACGCCGCATTCCCTCCCAGCTTTGGGAGGCCTCTCCAGGGGCCTCTTTCCCACTGACAAATGCAGACCCATGTGCAGCGTGCCTAAGTGCTTAGGCACTTATAAATGTGTTTCTCCACCAGTAGGGAGTGAAGACAACCACACAGAACAACCTTGGGCCTTTAAGGGGTATTGGAAAGGAACATACCTGAAAAACAACTAAGACACAGTTTTGGAATGTCATGAACTGCAACTATTCGTTACTGAATGCTCATCCAGTTAATTTTTGCTTTAAAGCAAAGTCTTGCATAAATTCCTACCTCTGTCCAGCCTCCGTCCTTCATCAAGCATGGTTCAGCTTGTATTGGGTTGTACCTACTGTAGTCTGCAGGAGTCAGAAACCTTAAGAAGCTAATTCACATTACTTGGTAAGCAGAAGCTGAGAAACAGCTTTAGCCATCATAAGGAAAATTGCTCATTGCCACCAAAAGAAATAAATTAAAACTCTGTCTAAGCACTGCTTGTCTCATACGGAAATGTAGTCATACTTTGAAAGGGAAGAGGCCGTAATAAGTATGGAAAAATTACTACAGTTACTAGAGATGCTAATCAAATCTCACTCCCTGGTTTCAAAGTGAAATCCAGACTCCCAGTGGCACAAAACCTTCCAGAGAAATAAGACTAATTACACTTCAGCGTTTCTAGACCTTGAGATTTTTAATCACATATACCATCTTGCTTAACAGTTCATTCACTTAACACAGGCAAGGTACAAGTTTTTGTAGGAAGTGTCTGGAAGTGCATGTAGAATGCATTACCTGTCCACTGTTTTATTTACAGTTTTCAATGAAAAATCAGTAGCTAATAAATCAAAGCATTATTACACAAACACAAAACACAATCATTAACATTTTACTGGATACAAATGAACAAGCATAAGGAAATGTCCATGTATGCTCAATGACATGAATTTGTGTTAGCTTGCTACTAATATATGATGCTGTGAATTGGTGGTAATATAACTGAAAGACAGATGTGTATTAAAAAAAAAAATTAGAGAGCCACTCATGTTTGACATGATCTTACACTGAGATAAATATCTACAGACAGTGGTATGATCATGTACACTCACATGTGATCATATCAATATAGTTAATTTTTTTCTGACAAGGTATCATCATCAAGGTAGTCGAACCTCCTCAACAAAGCTTGCTTTGATCAAGTACCAGATACTATTTTCTAAAGTGTTGGATGATACAGAAACAATCTGTGCAAGTGTAGCAATTTTGATTCAGAAAAAAAATTAAAAAGTAGTATTTACAAAGGTAACTTTTCAATTCAGTGATTAAATTAAGACTCCAGTCTTCATATTCCAAACACCTGTTCATTTAATTTTTTTTTTTTTTTTTTGGCTGTTTGCTCTCCTCTTCCCCATTCCTTCTCCCCACCAATGATATTAGCCCAGGTTTAAAGTAGACTATTACAATTAAAACTCTCCAAAAAACAGTAAGTTATTCACCTTGTGCCAAAAAGAAAAAAAACAACAAAAAAAACAAACCCCAAAAGAAGCGCAGCACTATAGCATTACTCATAAGATTTCATAAATCCTTCATAATTCAGGAGAGTTCCAGGAGCAAAAAAACTTATACAACTTGCAGAATTTGGGAGGAGAAATAAAGGAAAGAGGAGACACACATCCATTGACTTCTTTGTTTGTTTGTTCTTTTCTGAAAGAAAATTTTCATTTACAAAAAGCTCCTGGTACTTTTTCTAATGTTTCCACACTTCCTTTCTCTGGCACATATGGTTTAATATACAAACAATTTAAATAAAATGTCAAATTCAAATTCCCACCATAAATAATTCCACTCTTATGAAAACTGGTGGGGTTTTAGCTATTTCAAAACTAGCCCTGCCTGGCTAACCATTTGGTTAGGAATCAGGCATTAAATAAGAGGATTCTTACAAAAATTTGTTATTCTATTTTAGTCTTGTAACAATTTCATACAAATGAAATCTAGAAGAAACCCTTTTCACTGATGTTGTTTCTTTTTCATACATCCTAATACCCATAAGTTATAACCATACAGGCTGTGCAAGAAACAGAATTATTTGAGCTTTTCTGTGTTTTCTAGGGGTTCTACGAGCCTGTTGATATTTTGAACTTAAACAAAAAAATAAGAACTCTGGAAGTCCTTATTCTAAATGGTAGATAAACTCTCTAGCCTTTTTTCTTCATGGAGTGTTATTATCCACCCTTATTATAAGATGCTGTATTTCTTCTCAGATTTAAATTGGGTTTGTCAGTACTGTCTCTTTTTGCTTCCATCTTGTTTTTCAGATTCCAACTCGTTTGGTGAAAGAGCTCATAAATTTCACCTCCTTGCTGAAGCTGGTCTTTTCACACTGGTCAGCTTTGAAAGTCAGAATACTGAGTGTTTCTCTAGGTCAGACTGGTACTAATTTGAGTATGGAGTGGAACCAGGCTGGTTTGATGTGGAGTTTGGATTGATTTCTTCTCATGCTAGGTTGGAGATCTAGCCATCTCAGGCGGTTCAGGAAACGGGGTGGGGAGTGGTAGCCATTTCCATGCCAGAGTCTCTTAACAGCAAAAATACAGAAGAGAAACGGAGAGAATGAAAAAAAGACTTGTGCTTGAGTGAAGAGAATTTCCATGTCCGTGAGTGGTGGTATTGTTCACTGAATTTGTGACAGCTGACAGAGAAGTGGAATTTGCTGAAGAATTGCTTGAAGGTGTTGGACTTGTTCCATTGGGACCACAGTAGATCTAGATTGTGGAGAGGGGGGGAAGAAGTAACAAAAAGGGTTATATTGTCTCTTAAAAAAAAAAAAATTTAGAATACATAGTAGTAGCAATGAACACCGTAGCCCCACTCAGTCATAGCACTCAAATGAGATACACAAATGCTCCCGCCTTTCATTGTGCAGTTAAGGACAAAGACATTTTGAATAGCACGTGTGGGATTTGTTAAAGAAATAGATCTAATATTTTTCTAAATGTATTTACATAGCCATTACTTCATGGAAATCCTTCCCTAAATTAGAAGATATACCGGTTTAAAAAAAAAACAAAGTGCAAATGTAGAGCTCTGTAAAGGCAAATCTTAGGATAAGAAAGACTTTCAAATAACTGCATGAATTGTAGTCTGCGTTTGCAGACTAAGCCACGAACAATAATATGAGGAAACAACGATCAAGAATCTATTGATACGGTTTCTGGGGCTGGTTTGCGGCTTCCTTTGAAGCAGTGGTGGGGCTTTATGTGAGTGGATTTAATACTTCAGCCTCTCTTATCTTGCTGTGGTAGCACTGAACTGCAGAAGTCAGAACAATGAAACCATACTGATTAAATCACAACATGTTAGCATTCTAGAATACACACACGCCAAAAAAAAAGTGCAGTGAAGAGACCATATATTAGCAAATTTTAAAAATGCTGACAGAAAGCAAAAGCAAAAAAAATTATACCCTTTCCCCTTCATAACTCTGCATTATGGAGACAGAACAAAAACTTGCACTCTGTGCAACCTCAGTATCAAGGTATTTCCTACATATGGACAGAAAAACTTTCAAAGATAACCTGAAGTATTTTTAGTCCAGTGAAAAAGAGCATGTAAAACACAAGGATGAAACAGAATAGCAAGAATCACATTATCTCATCCCCAAAAATGTGCATAATACAGAAAGGTTGGCTTTAACTCAATGGCAGCAAACTTGTATTCTACCAGAGCATCCTGGTAAGCTCTTAAGAGTCAATTCAAGTAAAAATATATTTTTATAAAGAGGTTAGTTAGTTAGTTTAATAAGTAATTCTGTCCACAGAGTGTCCTTTTCTCGTGTTGCTATTGCTGCTGAGAAAATAGCGGGGGGGG